>OX246739.1:53010193-53171509 GCA_945910005.1 Isoperla grammatica | reverse complement strand
AAATTTGCACTAATAAAACTTCGGTCCAGATGCACTTATTGATTTAATTAATAAAAAAACGAGCAATATCGATGATTTCTTAACCCTGTAGATTGTAGAAGATTGTGAAGTTTTATGATTCGATGTGTTATGAAAATTGTTTTTCAAACAAGACGCATAATAAATAACTTGAGTGATGCCATGCATTTGCGTTACGAAATAAAACGAAACGGTAGTTAAGCCCCTAAAAGTGATAATTGTGGACGGGAAGTCGTGTCAGCAAGCCAATTATGCAAATTTTGAATCGCAAAATAACGCGATTTGGAACCACGAAAACCATGAAATATCTGTGTATTCGCGAAATAAGACCAAAATAACGATATGTGTTAAATATTGGCCAACATAAGTTTTAGTGTAAGAAAAACGCGCAGAAAAATTAAAGATGTAAAGGAAATAGACAGGAAGTACTGTTTATATAAGTGAACGACTCGTCTTTATTTTAGTGATATTTCTAAATTTCATTACGTAACTTTTTTCGATTGTTATGCGTCTTACAAAAATAATGCCGCCAAAACGCGAAATTTACATTTTGAAAAAAATATAAAACCATTTCTGTAGGGCTCTATAAATAATTAAACGTCTGCTACTGTACCTAGTAATAATATCTGGGTGGGCAGATAATAGATACAATGCTCTTCTTTAAACGTGTATACATGTCAATTACCTTGATAAATACGCAAAGAATAATACATAACAAATTGTTCATACCATACAGAGAAACAAAATACATTTAGGAAGTCAAGACCTTCATCACTTCTTCGGCAGAACAATGCTGTCAAGATCTTCATGTCGACACCTAAAGAAACTGGTTCGTGGTCTGTGTTGAACGCTCCCATGATTAATGAATGTAGCTGCTGATTTGGTGCTGGAATGGTAAGCAAGCAACTCATCCGTGAAAACTAGATTAACCGGACCAGCATAACCACCGTTCATATTTAATATGCAAATGTAAATAATAACCATCCTGATCCCTTTATCGATTCCGGTTTTTCAATTGTGCACTCAAGCAGGCGTCATAAAATCAAAAAAACAAAACTAAACTGTGATGTTTTGTAGGTACACTCCTAAAATAATGATAACGTGGTGTTGTGTGGGGTATTACGTCCCACCAGCCGTGTTAAATCATGCATATAGGTCGATTATTCTCGAACGTATTCGACCAGAGGCGATTCCATGGAACGTTTTATTTCTGAACATGTAGGAACTATTAATCAAGATCTCTGACCATTGGACCGTGGCTGATTACCACAGCCTACGAGGAGACGTGCATAACTTGGAGTACCCCCGCTAGGATCGCTCGCCGCGCCTATAGCTGCGCCATCTTCACCGCTACAAGATGTCTACCACAGCCTACGAGGAGACGTGCATAGCTTCGAGTACCCCCGCTAGGATCGCTCGCCGCGCCTATAGCTGCGCCATCTTCACCGCTACAAGATGTCTACCACAGCCTACGAGGAGACGTGCATAACTTGCAGTACCCCCGCTAGGATCGCTCGCCGCGCCTATAGCTGCGCCATCTTCACCGTTACAAGATGTCTACCACAGCCTACGAGGAGACGTGCATAACTTGGAGTACCCCCGCTAGGATCGCTCGCCGCGCCTATAGCTGCGCCATCTTCACCGCTACAAGATGTCTACCACAGCCTACGAGGAGACGTGCATAACTTGCAGTACCCCCGCTAGGATCGCTCGCCGCGCCTATAGCTGCGCCATCTTCACCGCTACAAGATGTCTACCACAGCCTACTAGGAGACGTGCATAACTTGGAGTACCCCCGCTAGGATCGCTCGCCGCGCCTATAGCTGCGCCATCTTCACCGTTACAAGATGTCTACCACAGCCTACGAGGAGACGTGCATAGCTTGGAGTACCCCCGCTAGGATCGCTCGC
This sequence comes from Isoperla grammatica, assembly GCA_945910005.1. Lineage (NCBI taxonomy): Eukaryota > Metazoa > Arthropoda > Insecta > Plecoptera > Perlodidae > Isoperla > Isoperla grammatica. The sequence continues at coordinate 53,169,581 of OX246739.1, read as the reverse complement.
CGCGCCTATAGCTGCGCCATCTTCACCGCTACAAGATGTCTACCACAGCCTACGCAAGGTCCACTTGATCTCCGCCTAGCGGAGGCTCGTCGAACTCCCAAGCTAGGTCGTCGCAAGGGAACCAAAATCGCCATGTTGTATCCCACTAAAAAAACTGTTATAATAATTAAATATCCGTTGTAGATCATGTAACACTATACTTAAAACACGTAAAAGAGACATTTTGATAGATAACAATGATTCAAGATTATAAAATATGATGATTGTTTCCTTTTTAGGAGGTAATTCTATTTGACAGATCACTTCATTTGTTTTCTTTCACGTTTCTCCCATTTGATTAACATGTGATTTTTAACATTGTGGAACGGACTGCGATGACCTAACTTGGGAGTTCGACGAGCCTCCGCTAGGCGGAGATCAAGTGGACCTTGAGCCTACGAGGAGACGTGCATAGCTTGGAGTACCCCCGCTAGGATCGCTCGCCGCGCCTATAGCTGCGCCATCTTCACCGCTACAAGATGTCTACCACAGCCTACTAGGAGACGTGCATAACTTGGAGTACCCCCGCTAGGGTCGCTCGCCGCGCCTATAGCTGCGCCATCTTCACCGCTACAAGATGTCTACCACAGCCTACGAGGAGACGTGCATAACTTGGAGTACCCCCGCTAGGATCGCTCGCCGCGCCTATAGCTGCGCCATCTTCACCGCTACAAGATGTCTACCACAGCCTACGAGGAGACGTGCATAACTTGGAGTACCCCCGCTAGGATCGCTCGCCGCGCCTATAGCTGCGCCATCTTCACCGCTACAAGATGTCTACCACAGCCTACGAGGAGACGTGCATAGCTTGGAGTACCCCCGCTAGGATCGCTCGCCGCGCCTATAGCTGCGCCATCTTCACCGCTACAAGATGTCTACACACTGATCGCTACTCATAAAACGCTTTGAAATGTAAATATTTTCCTTGGTTTTTATGTAAAGCGAACCCTCCTATTATCTAAAACACCTCCTCGAGGTATATAAACTTATGGATGATAAAATCAATCAATTATTAGTTGGGCATGTTTGATCACACAAGGCGCAGCACAAAGTTTGCTATGCTAATGTCTCTTGCAACGAGTAATTGATTCTAGCTTCTGTCAACTAACGCGTTCTATGAACATCACGGGAAGATTTATGACCTCGCTGGAACAATATTGATATTGATATCGTCATAGAACTTGTTATATTCTAGCGAGTTGAACTTCAAAGTAGTTGCTATCGTCTGGCAATATCAAAAGCAAAATGCTAAGATGGAAGTAAGCTGGGAGCACTAAAAGCCGGGACCCTATCGCAAATATGCAACATATTTAATGGCGTCGAAAAAAGAGTGTGTTTGGGTGCAATAAAGGACTAAGATGCATCTTCTGTTTAATCCCACGCATAGGCGTATAGGCTGGTCTCGAGAGTTTTGACCCTGTCTTACACTATTTTCAGCTGGTATAGTAGCTCAAGTATTATCAATCGTATTAATCAAAGTATTATGATATACAAATGTGTTCTATACCCTGTTTCTGTACCAAATATATATAGCAAGTGAATATGGAAACATAATAAGTATAGTGATATGTTCAACAAGCTATGTTGACAAGAGTTAGAGTTGCGCTCCCACCAAGCTCTAACTATAGAATTCAAGCTCTACCAGTGAATCCTGTTACATAACAGTATGGGAATAAAACGTTATGGATAATGACTAACAAGTGAATAGGTACAATTCATCTCTTACACGAATTACTTTCTACTTTATGTATTTTCTTTCTAAATTATAAATAAGGAATTCTATTTTAACCATTTAAGAATAAATTTGGAATTATTATTCCAACAAACAATTGGCCAACCTAAATTTAGAATTATTTTATTGTTGATATAAATAATACGCTTTACTCTATCCCTATGACGTTGTCTTGAACTTCGTTATGTTGACGCTGAAAATGTTTAGTCGGTAAGATACGGCCTGGGCTAAATTGATAGCCTAAACCTATGTTATTATCAACCCAACCCCAAACCGCGTTCTCTTCTCTTCTCTTCTCTCCTCTCCGCGGTGACGCAAAGCTAAGGACAATCCACTAAGCCACGCTGTAAATTTGCACGAGCAAAATGCCGGCTTGGCCAGTAAATCCGACCCAGATTTTTCAGAATAAATCCCCCCACCTGTCCCGGCGGTAATGTTGCCTACGTCCAAGAAAACAAATCTCGGCAAACGCGAGACAGAGGGAATTAACAACGAGGGAGACAGAGATATTCAAAACGGAACGAGTTAAATAATGTTATTTGCTTAAACGAACGAAGAAACCATCAGATGTTGGTACTACATAAAAACTACATATCTTTCATTAATTCACAAAATCGAATTAGATTTTAGAAAGCAATATATCACATCCAATAGTAACACATTAGGTTCTAATTTGAAAGGTTGTGGCTTGGATTACCACACCACAAATCATACTTGAAGGTTTCTTCTAAGGTTTTTCTCAGTCGTAAGATGAATACTGGGGTGAGTCTACAATATTAAACATACAAATATAAATAAACAAATACCGTTGCATGCCTTATACCTCGCAAGTCACCAAACATGGACGCTTACAGGACAAATCGTCCAATTCAAAACGTCCAAAAATGTTATAGTCCAACTTACAAATTGGTCTAACTTGAAAAATAGCCCAAGCCCATACTTCGTCTATGTATTAGTGTCCAAAACCATTATGGTCCAACAAACAAATTGGCCCAACTTGAAAGAAAGTCCAAACCCATATCATTTCGTCGTACTGGCAGCTAATCGTCTGACATTTTCAGGTGTTCCAAATATCAGAAAACGAGCTTCGTCATCTTTACCCGTATCCTTGATGAGAAATCTCTCCCGATTGAGTTACACAGTATACCGGTGGAAGGTTGATATTTTGTAATTATGTAGGATTTTCAGGCCTATGTTTGTTTTGCAAACGATTAATTTGCCGTTTCATAGTATTCCTTTCTGGAACCATTAACAGAACTTCTTCATCGTGTATATACCCCATTACTGTCCTTATATTTGAGCTGGCGGAGCATTAGGATTTTCTTCTGCTGTGCGTTTTAAAGCATTTGAGACCTTCCTTACTTCACCTGCAACGTTGGCTGTGTGCTGGTGACTTTCTTTTCCGTTCTTCAGAACTGTAATGTTGTTTAGGTAGGCCTTGCTTGTGCATCGTATCGTACATTGCACGTCAGCCGCTCCTCGCACCTCCAGTACCGTGTTTGCCTGTCTTTAATAAATGAATGAAAATTTTAGGAAAACTGATCAAGTAAAAGCATGGGTTTTCCCTTTTGGGATTAAAAAATTTCACCCATATATACCCCATATATTTATATATATTCACCCATAATTTAAAATAATATTTGCCCCTAAGGAAATTACTGAAAAATTCTGAAACCTCATGTTACTAAGCAACTTGCTACAATACATTAAACTTTGAAAACTGTTTTTGAATTTAGGTAGCTTATTGTTAACAAGCAAAGTAAGGTCATTGAATGAGATCCAAAATCGCCATTTTGGATCTAACTACAAAAATCAATTTTATTTAAATAATCCTCACCAATAACGTGAAATTACGAGTAAAGTATTTCCTTTGAAAATATATATAGAATGTGAAGACAAAATCTCATTACAGATTGTTATTTTGCTTTTTTAGCCCATAATTTGTTTTGACAGATCAATTCATTTGTTTTTCTGAATGCTTCTCCCATTTGAATAACATGTGATTTTTAACATTATGGAAATAGGTTAGATGACCTTACTTCGCGCGCGCTGCGCGCGCGCTACAAGCGATCTAGTGGATCTTGATTGTTAAGTGCCACATCTACGGGGATTCACTTGACAAAATTTAATGGACCATATTCATGATTGGATCATATTTATTATCGGACCATATCCATGGACCTAATGAAATGAACCATTTCCCCTGGACCACTTGGAATGGACCATATTTATTGGACGAATTATTTCTTGGACCAAACGTATTGGGCGTTATGTCCGCTAACCAACACGGACACACTAGTTCAAGTTGCACCCTGTAGTAAACAGCCCAATGTACCCCTTCAACAGGCGGCCCTTCTAAAACTTAGAATAAAAAAGTAATAAATGTATACACATTTTTATTCCGTTTTGTGTGAAAGATGTTATGAGTCAAAGCCTTTAAAAATAAAAGCCAAATAAGAGAGTGAATGGAGAAGGTACCCCTCGATTTTAAGTGATGAGCGTAAGACATCAACTCAGTAACTTGATGAGAAAGGATTTCTAACATTGTTAATAGACTGGCAAGGCGAAGAGGGCGTTAGAGGGGGTTGGTGGGAGGAGTGGGGGGGAGTGAAGGAGGGGGAGGTGAAGTAGACGTTAAAGTGCTGCATAAAAAGTAAGTAAATCAAATCTTTGAAACGTTGATGCGTAAGGAATGGAAGATGAGGGATGCTGTCAAAGGAAGTTCTTGGCTCACAGACTCGGGCTTCGGCTGAGCGATGCTTAACATATGCAGAAACCTGATCATCGCATCAACTCAGACATGATGGAATCTTGGAACTCTATAAAATTTGTCCTGATCTGATTTGCAGTCGCTTGATGCGTCTCTAGTAGCTGGGGGTGTTTTCATGTAGACGACACTGAACAAGATGGCGACACATTCCTGTCTAGTAGCTGGAGGTGTTTTCATGTAGACGACACTGAACAGGATGGCGACACATTCCTGTCTAGTAGCTGGGGGTGTTTTCATGTAGACGACACTGAACAAGATGGCGACACATTCCTGTCTAGTAGCTGGGAGTGTTTTCATGTAGACGACACTGAACAAGATGGCGACACATTCCTGTCTAGTAGCTGGAGGTGTTTTCATGTAGACGACACTGAACAAGATGGCGACACATTCCTGTCTAGTAGCTGGGGGTGTTTTCATGTAGACGACACTGAACAAGATGGCGACACATTCCTGTCTAGTAGCTGGGGGTGTTTTCATGTAGACGACACTGAACAAGATGGCGACACATTCCTGTCTAGTAGCTGGGGGTGTTTTCATGTAGACGACACTGAACAAGATGGCGACACATTCCTGTCTAGTAGCTGGGGGTGTTTTCATGTAGACGACACTGAACAAGATGGCGACACATTCCTGTCTAGTAGCTGGGGGTGTTTTCATGTAGACGACACTGAACAAGATGGCGACACATTCCTGTCTAGTAGCTGGGGGTGTTTTCATGTAGACGACACTGAACAAGATGGCGACACATTCCTGTCTAGTAGCTGGGGGTGTTTTCATGTAGACGACACTGAACAAGATGGTGACACATTCCTGTCTAGTAGCTGGGGGTGTTTTCATGTAGACGACACTGAACAAGATGGCGACACATTCCTGTGTAGTAGCTGGGGTTGTTTTCATGTAGACGACACTGAACAAGATGGCGACACATTCCTGTGTTCGAGCCAAAATGGCGCTACAGTTCCCGTTGATCTCACCTCTTTTCATTTACCATCCACTCGCGTCTTATGTCGTGAATGTGTGTAAATAAAGTGGTTCCACAGAAACTTTGTGATGCTGACGTCATAGATGAGTGAGTCGGAGCCAATCCGCAGGGGGCTTTTTCAAATACTGACATTCGGTTTACCAATACCTCACTCATCTATGACGTCAGCATGAAACAAGTTTGCTGTGGAACGACGTAAGTAGTATTCTATTGAATGCATGGTTAGCAAACATGGTGAAAACCGTTGTTTACATTTTATACGGAAGTAATGTCAAGCGTCTCCATTTGTGTATCTTATTTGACACTCATGTATATCTTAAATTCGTCATCGTTCACCTTATATTATTATGAAATACACAGTTTAGTGTTCGGTTTGAAACAAATATGAAGTTATGTAGCACATAAAAGGAAATTACGTGTAAGCCATTTCAATACACTGGCACCGGTTTCGAACGAATCTGTATACTAATGAATATAAACAATAATATAATAATAATAATAATAATAATAATAATAATAATAATAATAATAATAATAATAATAATAATAATAATAATAATAATAATAATAATAATAATAATAATAAATGGACTTTATTTGTAAAACAGTGTACATTTTATAAAACGGCGAGGTTCGAGCATGTTGCTCGGTATAGTGTAAGGTATAGTGTGAAATGGTTTGTGTACAACTGCAGTGCAAGTAGTTCTTGTAGCAATTGTTTGGCTAGGGGTGGTAAGCAGTCATACTAGATCAAAGTTTAACTCTTTAGAAAAGTGAATATATTCGGCAGCAGCGTCCTAGTTATTCGGAAATGGGAGTCTATAAAGTATTAAAGTATTAAGTATTAAGTATTAGTAGTATAAGGTATTCAAGTTTGCGTGTTGATATCTTGAGAACGCTTCAAGATATTAAAAATAGTGATTGATACCCGGATAATGACGATATTTGGGTTCTACGTCTCATATTTTTGCAACGAGGCTAATCGAGACGATGAGTGGGTGATTATGAGAGTGAAAAAACACTACATGACGTCTATACCAAGCCAGGATTCGCACCTGGAACGCAGAGACCGCGGTTCACTAGACCAACGTCTAATTGATCACGGCCAACTGCGCCGGCTTTATCACAAGTGACTTAGTTTTAAGTAAGTTAGTTACCAGTCAGACAATGAATTATAAAAATAAGAAAACAGTAAGTAAATAACAATTGTAACGGTTACAATATTTAAAAGATTTTTAAGCCTTGTTTAGCTAATACAAAACAAAATTTGTTATAACCGCTTTTTCACTACCTGAAAGCGTTCTCAAAATATCAATAAATTATAAAAGTATACAGTTATTTTGGCGAGATTTAATATTGTAACTATCTTTCGCCGTTGCCGTTCAGCTTTATGTTACCCCGTAGTCGCACATCTCATATTAATCCCCCCCCTCTCTCTCTCTCTCTCTCTCTCTCTCTCTCTCTCTCTCTCTCTCTCTCTCTCTCTCTCTCTCTCTCTCTCTCTCTCTCTTCCCCTCTCTCCCTCCCTCCCTCTCCATGCAGCTCTGATATTCCGTACGTGGAAATTAACTACCTTGGTCATTTCAATCCATTCAATGTTCGAAACCTCTTCAAACTTTAGCGTTTGAATGTTTGTTGAGTTTGACATGAACGAAGCTATATTGATTTCCAAATCTAGAAACTATAGAGGGTGGCTTAACTTGACTTCGGTTGTCCATGGTGAAATATTGATATTGAATTCTGAACAGACTCTCCTCCCACGTTGTAGAACTGATTTCAATAAAATTGTTAGATTAATATATTTCCCGATACGATCGAGTGTAGACCTATACAGAGTAGACGTCACGTGGCTTTGCACATAAAACGGTACAATGGCAAGTTGATGTTTCTTCCAATAGTATACAATCACTTTGGTTTAACATCAAACTGCACGTGTCCATGTAAAACGTACAATAGATATTTCAATATATATGCATGACATGGAAATTGTTTGCATTATTAAGTATCATGCCATGCTATATGGGAAAACATAAATTTAAGTATGTTTTCGAATAATACAATACAATCTCTATGCGACCACCTAAACATAAATATAAGTGAACATAATTTGAATTGTTAGACAGCAAGATCGCTACAGAGGCGAAAGAAATATATACAATATGCAGAATAGCTCAAGGAAAGAGAGTATTTTACCGAAATAAACAACTTTGTGCAAAGCTAATTATAAATAGTAGGACTAAGAAGAAATGTAGAAAAAGTTAAATACAGCCTGCTTTGAATGTGTGAAGAGTGTGAATCATGGATGGGTCTTTTAGTCCTTACTGTTTTTTGAACAAACATGTTTGTCTGCTTCAGTATATTTATTTGTAATAGTATTGGTGTGGGCCAAACAAAGTTGGTAAAGATAAAGAAATTGAGAAGAAACGCTTAGTTATGAATTGAAATATTTAGCTTCAATTCTTTTGATGTCGAGAACAGCTTTACAAAGGCGTCAAGTAAACACATGCCGCTTTCTAGTAAGAAATAGTTTCTCAAGCAGACTTTCAAAACGCTTGTTTCATTTTTCGCGTCTTCCTCTTCCATTTTCTTCCCGTCTCTTTTCTCTTGTTTTTCACTATTGACGTGTTTCCCTTGTCGTAACTCTTTTGTTGTGAGTACCATAGTTCAGTTATTGTTCAGTTTGTTGACAATTCCCGTTCTATTGTAATTGCGTCTCCAATCTTGCACTTTTTGTGCTTTTACTGTATTGCCAAGAAACTCGCCAGGGTGGATATTCGACAAAATATCCCGCATACACAAACATGCCTCTCCGGAGTATTGAATATTTTAAACCCCTCGCAGCAGCTTCATATCGAACTAGTCGGGAACAGCAGGAGCTTTCAGCCCCAGGCCGACTAGCTGGCTGCCTGGTTCCTCCGTTACACAATGGTAAAAGACATTTCATTTCATCATGATTAGATTTTTATAAAAAGCAAACAGACGCATGAAAAGCTCCGAGAAAAGCAATTATATACGATTATAACTCTTTGAAGTCTTGTAGACGTAACGTGAAGAAGTAGACATTAATGTTTCATAAAATGCCTTCTTTTTCTCTGATAACGGGGAAACTTTATGCTTTGAGAAATCGAATTATGTATACTCAAGTAAAAATTATTTTTATTATTTTGTAAATATTTTTTCTAAGTAGTCGATATATTATATTGTAGGCTAATCTTTAATCCACAACAATGACGTATTTTCATTCTGAATCTATTTAGCACAGTCACGGCATAAAGTGTGTTTGCATTGTATTAGAAAACACATACTGCTCTATACTTGTATCCTTCATGTTATAGAATGAACCTTGTCGGTGTGTTGATACTCCACAATGTCCAAGACATACTCGTTATGACGGGGAACAATATCGGACATATTAGTTGTGGCCTGTGACTGTGACCTTCGAGAAGGAGTCCCCGTGCGCTGACGTTGAATCAAATATGTTGGTATATTTTAATGTTGTACCTACCTGAAAGTTATTAGGATTTGTTTGTAGTTTATAGAATACAAAGAAATTGGTTGCAAATGAAGTGTTAGATACACATTAAAGACATCACACCCCAAAATACAAATAGATATTCAATGTGAAATGAAACACAAATTCACGTTCTCTTTTATTTACGATCGCGAAAAAATATCATAGACTCGCATTTCATAAATTCTATAAAACAATTAAGTGGATGCGTTTTAAGTCTAGACAGGACAATGAATAGCGTGTGTGTTTAAACATATTTCAAGATAATAGCAATGTACCCTTTTCTTGCTTATTGTGCAGTAATCAGTGGCGTAAAGGAGACCCCCGCCGCCCCCGCGAAGCGGGGGGGCCCGCTGTCTAGGGGGGCCCAACTTGCCAGAAGTACAGATCTTGTTTTTCGTCATCATATTTGTCAATTTGGACCTATTCTTCTATGAGGCCATACGGGGAAGGAAATTGGATGAATGGGACAATTTTGAAGGAATATATTTATAAAGACTTATGGGTGGATGAGGTTAGGGGGTTCCTCTTTCGGTCGTCTTACAATCGGCACTGCCTGTAAGCAACTATATTGAATCCTGAATATATCGAATCTTCCATGGGTCCGGACGGGGGACAACCGGACAACTATCATATTATATCTTGTAGCATTGTCCGATTCTTAAACGTGTTTACAGGCGTGTGAAACGTCATCAATGAAGAAAAAATTCGCCTTCGGCGAATTGACCTCCCCCAGCTGGGATTCTCGCCCCAGACCCTCTACATGCTTAGGATGTTCAACCCCTCCCCACTGTGAATTCCTCGATACGCCACTGGCCCTCATGTTATTTCGTACTGTTCTGTTCACAGTAGCAACATACCGAAAAGTAATGTTCAGATTTTAAAATACTTTAAAAAATATATTTTTTTTTTATTTTTATATCTGCTCCCTGTGTCCAACAATGAAGTCGGGTAGGGGATAGGAACTTAATCCCATCATATTCTGGCCCCTAGGTACATCGAAGCCGGCTGGCCATGCCTGACGCTTCCCTCATGTAAACTTCCTCCGGCTCCTCCTCTTCACTTCCTTCTTCCTCTGCTCTTTCTACAAATTCTGTTCATACTTTTCTATCTTCCCACCATCGTTCCTGATTGACCTCTTCCCAAGATATATGTAAATAAATATATATATATATATATAAATATTCCAGGAGACCTCAAGACAGTCTTAAAGCACTCTCAGTATGCTCAGCATAGAGTGTGAACTGTGAGCAGATCAAGCAGTTGAACATGGACGCCATAATTGACAGCTTGGCTCGCCAGTTACAAGAATGCTCGTCGCCGAGACCGCTTCTTGGGATATTAACAATTTTAAGATGATTGTATGGGGGTACTAGAGCTCAAGTAAAAGTTTATTTTGTTATGTAATAGATTTGGCTCTTAATTAACCCCATATAGGGGGCCCGAAACGATTCTTGCGGGGGGGCCCGGGCGATTTGCGTTACGCCACTGGCAGTAATGTTCGTTATTTATCTTTAATCCTTTTGTAACTAAAAATAAATGATATAAAACAAAATACATCACATTGACACATACACACTTCTACACCATTAAAATTTAACAATGCAATTTTACCCTGAATACACACACATCACAGATCCAAAATTTAAACACTAAATCCCCTCGCAAATATTTTTATATGGCCTCCCTCCTTGGAGCTTCCCCATCGTGTTTTCTCCAAAGTTCTGTGATTTCGGAATTTGCTTCAGTAACACGATATCCGCATTAGAATTCGATCCACTCGCCTGCGATGGTAACGGGCTTCAGTACACTTATCGCGCACGAGCAGCCGCGTTCAAAACGAGCGCCTCCCATCCACCCAGAGGCGTCAAAGAGAGCCAGGACATCTCGTACGGACAAATTGGGCGCAATTACTGACGGGGCGGTAGCCGACTACGGAACTAAAGATCCTTTTTCGACACCCTCTAAAGTAAATACGTTTTTAGAGAGTAGTCGGCTTATTTCATTTGAGAATGGTTATGGAAATGTTAAAGATCAACTTGCATTTTTTAAGTTTTGAGAATAGAGTAAATACGTTTTTAGAGAGTAGTCGGCTTATTTCATTTGAGATTTGTTATGGAAATGTTAAAGATCAACTTGCATTTTTTAAGTTTTGAGAATTTAACGTATGAAGAAAATAATTTTAATTTATTGTCTAACCACTCAGTTTCAAGAACTTATTTTCGGTGGGGGGGAAAGGGGGGGTTACACCATTGATATAAATATTGTGTACACCAAATGTTACTATGATACTTCTTCACTATGACGGCTCCAAAGTAACCTTTTACTTAATATACGCCGGTGTCCAGTACCATACAGATAGATTTACAGCAAATTTAAAAGTAAAAAAAAAAAAAGCGGACAATCGGGAATCCAAACCTGGATGTTTTTCGTTGGAAGCAGGAATAAACCCACAAGACACGCAGACGAGACACAGTGGACGATCGAATGTTTTTACTGGTGCAGGTGGGTGGGGTAGATCTTAAATGAAAATGATGAATTGAAAATGAAGAGAATAGACGAAGGGAAAGTGGAAGGAAAATATGGTAATGACAGATAAACTTTAGAATAGATAGATGCAACAGACAATCTAGAATGTGTGTTTAAATGGACAGTTACGTAAGTTAAATGACAGCAGATTTGAAAGCTGTTTCAAACTAAATCACGGATTGACAACACGGCAAATCAACACGAAACTATAGGACTTACAGAGATGAATCTTGAAAATTAGGAAACAGTTATGTGCTCACAAACTAGTGATCATTATAGAAGATACTAATACACTATGAACAATGCATGCCAGTACGACAAAAGTATAGGATTTTGAAGTTTAGCTGAGATGTCCACCCACGCAATACAATACAATAAATACAATAAATTCAATACAATAAATTCAAAGTCACAAGACAAAAAACATCCCTGAATCTTCTATACAGTGATGCCAACCTGTACCTTTACACTCAAAAGATTCTGCACATCAGCCACAATAATTCGTCTTAGACAGTGTTCATTGTACCGCTGCACCCCAGTCAAATCTGTTCTCAAAAGAAGAGAGCTTTCATCTGAACTTATGTCAAGCGATTGAACAGTATCCATGGCAGACGTAATGCACCCCCCCCCCCCCTTACTATGCCCTTCTACGTTCGATACAATCGACGCGCCATGAATACTTTCCGCATCATCGAAGAAAGCTTTCCCTTCGAACGAAAAACAGGTGAGCCAACAGGAAACTGGGGATAAAACTTCTCTTCGCGCGATCGGCTGTGATTTTGTGTACGACTCGATTCCCTATGTTATTTTGAAAACATGAACTGAACTGTGGAAGGAAAATTGTGACTTGCTGTGTACATAAATGTGCGTCTAGGCTTTAACTGAAGGGCCGTGCACAATCAGTTGTAAGGGGTATTGTTTAATATTGCTATGTTATGTTCTAATGCAACTGGTCACAACACATGTAAGATGTAAGACCTATAATGGCCCAACCACCATTGTCGCCATTGTGATCGTAATCGGGATTGCAATCGTACACTTTCTTGTTATAAATCATTACATTACGATTTTATTGTGAACCGCCATAAGAACAATGTAAGTTAACTTTTTCACGATTCCCGAATTGCGATTGCAATCTCGATACCGACAATTATTGTGGTTGGGGCATAAGTCGTAGTGAACTGCCCGTTCAATTCAATTCTTACTACGTGACTCTTACGAAGAGCCAATCAAGACAAGATTTCTCCCATTCTTACAATCTTATCACATGATCCACTGCTCTGGAGATTAGTACAAGTACATTTAATGTGAACAGTTTACATGTACATTTCTTACACCTTGAGCCATAAACCTTACAACTCACTCATTACGTCACGTCGATTGTGAATTGGCATCTATTTTTACGATACAACAATATTGGGTTTCCATCTAATTCGGTCCAGAATTGAGAGCTACAAGGCAGGCAATACTAGCGCTCACATTGCCTTTAAGACCCAATTGGTCCAACATCTTTATCTTATAAATATATCAGTTGCTCTTTGTAGCAGTTCAATTAAATATAATCAAGGATTTCATTTCCCCCAAAACAGAAGTAGATAATAATGACGTCCAACGTAAAATGTAATTGCCGCACCTGGGAGGCAGCACCCCAGGCTTGGCTGCTCTTGCCACACCCCAAACTTTTACCCACCGGGAACGGCCCCTGAATTTACGTCCTGCGAAAATATTGATAATCACCCCAACTTGAACTTAATTCCAGTGAAATATTTTTCGTTTTAAAAACCCTTCATGCTTCCAGGCCTATTTCGTTAAGAAATGTAAGAAGTGTGGAAACTACGAAGCATGACGGTAAAACTTTTCGTGTCTTTAAGAAAAGTTTCCTCCGTGGAGAATTCATTCATTCTAAGCCGTCTTAGCACTTAAAGAATTTTAATATCAGACTTCTTTACAATGACGTGTGGGTTTGTAATCAGACGCAATCGTAAGTCAAAGAGAGAGAAATAAAAGTTATTCTTGGTAATTTCTGTGAGGGCATCGGTTCCCCCGGGGTTCCTGAGACAAACACCAGATGGTCTGTGCAATATTGAAATTGGCGGCGAGGGAAATTTCGTTGCGCGAACAAGGAAGAAGAATGGAGAATATTGAAATGGAGACAGATTGGTGGGGGTGGGTGGGAGGAGGGGGGGGGGGGGGTATTTTTTAGATGTTGAGGGAACATTCTTAAATCTTAACAGAGTAAAATGGGACTGATTTATGTGGTTTTGTACGGTGGGAAGAAAGATGAGAGAAAGTATGTTGCAGTCGACGATGATGCATTGTGCATTCTCGTAGAAAGATGAGAGAAAGTATGTTGCAGTCGACGATGATGCATTGTGCATTCTCGTAGAAAGATGAGAGAAAGTATGTTGCAGTCGACGATGATGCATTGTGCATTCTCGTAGAAAGATGAGAGAAAGTATGTTGCAGTCGACGATGATGCATTGTGCATTCTCGTAGAAAGATGAGAGAAAGTATGTTGCAGTCGACGATGATGCATTGTGCATTCTCGTAGAAAGATGAGAGAAAGTATGTTGCAGTCGACAATGATGCATTGTGCATTCTCGTAGAAAGATGAGAGAAAGTATGTTGCAGTCGACAATGATGCATTGTGCATTCTCGTAGAAAGATGAGAGAAAGTATGTTGCAGTCGACAATGATGCATTGTGCATTCTAGTAGAAAGATGAGAGAAAGTATGTTGCAGTCGACGATGATGCATTGTGCATTCTCGTAGAAAGATGAGAGAAAGTATGTTGCAGTCGACGATGATGCATTGTGCATTCTCGTAGAAAGATGAGAGAAAGTATGTTGCAGTCGACGATGATGCATTGTGCATTCTCGTAGAAAGATGAGAGAAAGTATGTTGCAGTCGACGATGATGCATTGTGCATTCTCGTAGAAAGATGAGAGAAAGTATGTTGCAGTCGACGATGATGCATTGTGCATTCTCGTAGAAAGATGAGAGAAAGTATGTTGCAGTCGACGATGATGCATTGTGCATTCTCGTAGAAAGATGAGAGAAAGTATGTTGCAGTCGACGATGATGCATTGTGCATTCTCGTAGAAAGATGAGAGAAAGTATGTTGCAGTCGACGATGATGCATTGTGCATTCTCGTAGAAAGATGAGAGAAAGTATGTTGCAGTCGACGATGATGCATTGTGCATTCTCGTAGAAAGATGAGAGAAAGTATGTTGCAGTCGACGATGATGCATTGTGCATTCTCGTAGAAAGATGAGAGAAAGTATGTTGCAGTCGACGATGATGCATTGTGCATTCTTGTAGAAAGATGAGAGAAAGTATGTTGCAGTCGACGATGATGCATTGTGCATTCTCGTAGAAAGATGAGAGAAAGTATATTGCAGTCGACGATGATGCATTGTGCATTCTCGTAGAAAGATGAGAGAAAGTATGTTGCAGTCGACGATGATGCATTGTGCATTCTCGTAGAAAGATGAGAGAAAGTATGTTGCAGTCGACGATGATGCATTGTGCATTCTCGTAGAAAGATGAGAGAAAGTATGTTGCAGTCGACGATGATGCATTGTGCATTCTTGTAGAAAGATGAGAGAAAGTATGTTGCAGTCGACAATGATGCATTGTGCATTCTCGTAGAAAGATGAGAGAAAGTATGTTGCAGTCGACAATGATGCATTGTGCATTCTCGTAGAAAGATGAGAGAAAGTATGTTGCAGTCGACAATGATGCATTGTGCATTCTTGTAGAAAGATGAGAGGAAGTATGTTGCAGTCGACGATGATGCATTGTGCATTCTCGTAGAAAGATGAGAGAAAGTATGTTGCAGTCGACGATGATGCATTGTGCATTCTCGTAGAAAGATGAGAGAAAGTATGTTGCAGTCGACAATGATGCATTGTGCATTCTTGTAGAAAGATGAGAGAAAGTATGTTGCAGTCGACGATGATGCATTGTGCATTCTCGTAGAAAGATGAGAGAAAGTATGTTGCAGTCGAAAATGATGCATTGTGCATTCTTGTAGAAAGATGAGAGAAAGTATGTTGCAGTCGACGATGATGCATTGTGCATTCTCGTAGAAAGATGAGAGAAAGTATGTTGCAGTCGACGATGATGCATTGTGCATTCTCGTAGAAAGATGAGAGAAAGTATGTTGCAGTCGACGATGATGCATTGTGCATTCTCGTAGAAAGATGAGAGAAAGTATGTTGCAGTCGACGATGATGCATTGTGCATTCTCGTAGAAAGATGAGAGAAAGTATGTTGCAGTCGACGATGATGCATTGTGCATTCTCGTAGAAAGATGAGAGAAAGTATGTTGCAGTCGACGATGATGCATTGTGCATTCTCGTAGAAAGATGAGAGAAAGTATGTTGCAGTCGACGATGATGCATTGTGCATTCTTGTAGAAAGATGAGAGAAAGTATGTTGCAGTCGACAATGATGCATTGTGCATTCTCGTAGAAAGATGAGAGAAAGTATGTTGCAGTCGACAATGATGCATTGTGCATTCTCGTAGAAAGATGAGAGAAAGTATGTTGCAGTCGACAATGATGCATTGTGCATTCTTGTAGAAAGATGAGAGGAAGTATGTTGCAGTCGACGATGATGCATTGTGCATTCTCGTAGAAAGATGAGAGAAAGTATGTTGCAGTCGACGATGATGCATTGTGCATTCTTGTAGAAAGATGAGAGAAAGTATGTTGCAGTCGACGATGATGCATTGTGCATTCTCGTAGAAAGATGAGAGAAAGTATGTTGCAGTCGACGATGATGCATTGTGCATTCTCGTAGAAAGATGAGAGAAAGTATGTTGCAGTCGACGATGATGCATTGTGCATTCTTGTAGAAAGATGAGAGAAAGTATGTTGCAGTCGACGATGATGCATTGTGCATTCTCGTAGAAAGATGAGAGAAAGTATGTTGCAGTCGACGATGATGCATTGTGCATTCTCGTAGAAAGATGAGAGAAAGTATGTTGCAGTCGACGATGATGCATTGTGCATTCTCGTATACTACTCCTGTACTCCTGTGTTGGGTTTTTGCTCAACTCTTTGAGTGAATTATATTATATTGTATTTGTTATTTGTATTCGATGTTTAACGTTTCTATTACGGCAACAATGTTATTCGGTTGGATAAAAAGATGATAAATAGTGACAATATTTCGTCACCTCAAAACTTATTTGTGCTAGATCCACGTTTCGTTTTTCGTGTACTCATACTTTCAGAACTATATTGGCTTATTTGTGTTATATAAAAGCAGTTTGCTTCAATAACACATTACTGTGTTGAAAACACTGTTTAGCTAACAGTACAAAACCTAATGACTTTCCTATGACACAAATAAGCTCAGAAAATAACGCTGAAGGTATTAGCACACAAAGACAAACAAAGGACAGTGTAATAGTAGTCAAGGTCCACTAGATCGCTTGTAGTAAATCCAGTAGACCTTGATAGTAGTAGCACAGAATTAGATCCCATATTCCTTCATTCAATGCCTTCAGGACCCTTTCCCTAACAGTCTGCATCTGTTGAGCTGAAAACTGTAGCCACAGTTGTCGGCGTCGTGATCGCAATCAGGATCGGGATCGCAATTGTACTACTTTGTGCTATATGCTATTGCTTTGGGATTAACACATTCCCATCCCATTCCCCAACCGCGCCATAAGAACGAACTCCTTTGCGATTTCCGGATTGCGATTGCGATCCCGATACCGACAATTGTGGGTGGGCAGCAAATAAATTTGTTTTTTCAATCTAAACGTGCACAGAAACATGACATAAATGTCAGAAAAATAGTACTTATTAGTTCTCTCACAAATAAAAACGTCGGCCGCTGAGCGGTCCGTCCAGACGACAAGTATGCCTCCCCCCCCCCCCCCCCCCCGCCACGGTTTCCAACACATGGGCGCCTGTGTATAATACCGTTGCTAGCGCTACCGCTGAGCGTTGACAACGCTTGGAACTAATCAATAGGTCTCGATACAACCTATCCGAGAGCGGTACAACTAAAGGCGTTGACGTGTAAGACGTAAAGTGACGTTTTAAAAGCCGTTGTCTTACATGGTTGTCAAACGAACATTGAATGTTTGTGTTGTGGAAAACAGCAAAGTTAGTAGGATAGGCAAATGGAAAAACGCAACAAACAAATTTAAAAGAATTATTTCGCAAGATATTTATTTTGTGTTGTTGACAACAACTTTTAGAAAAGTTGGGCTATCTCGGACTGGAATTTCCAATATGGACTAGAGCGAACACTTAATACACTTGTATTGCCAATTGGCCAATCTTTATTATTTTTTATTTATATTTTATTGGTATCATATATTTGCAGTACTGGGTGTTATTTTTATTTTCGATTTTGAAATATCTTCCCTGTTTACTTTTATTGTATGTACGAGCAAAGTGTTCGACAGAAATAACGTCAAAAGCATGAGAGTTGTTTTTGATTCGTATCTATAAAACTATGTTCAATATAACATTTTTGAAATGATGCAGCGCTATAGAAATCATCAAGGTCTACGAATATAATCAAAAATATGTTTTAAACATATTTAGTTTGGATCAAATTAAATCATTTTAGATTACTAAATTTTATCCAAACACAATCAATCTTGCCTCCTGTTTTATCTTTAGATCTTGATTGTATCTAGCCCCATTAATCCAAAAGCTCGACATTGAACGTCATTTTAAAGATAAGAACGAAACACACTAAATTCTCACATTTTTCAAGCTATTAACCTTTAACCAGAACGAACCATGTTCAATATTTTATAGATTTCCACAGTTTCTAGTGGTTTCAATACTAGTAAAATATCCCTGTGGATATTACGTCGCTCTACCTTGTTATCCCGCCCCCACCGCCCCCCTTATCCCGCAACAGTGTCCCCTGATCCGGGTGTGAAAGCGTTCTGCCGCGTGATCCGCACAAGGCGGTGCTTTGCATGAGGGAACACCCTTGCGATGGAAGAAGTGTGTTTAGTAGCTGGACAATCGCCGATAATCCGACGTCGGTGCCGGCCGGCACGCTGCTGGGACGAGCACGGTTTAACGCGTGCTGAGGGATATTACTGCATAGACAACAGCGGCTCGCTGAGAAGTAGTACAGAGAAGTAGAGTAGAGGGGTAATCCCCGGCGTTTTCGAGGAATTCGGGAAGACGTTCAAATTACCATCAAGTCTCACCGAAGAAATTGTTCTGGCCGTATTACGATGGTCTATTTTCATCTTTAGGCACCATTTGTAATTGTATTCTTAATTTTGTTTAGTTTATATATAAATTGTATTAAGTATAATTTGTTTCTATTTTCGTTTTGATATACATTTTATGGTATTCTGTGTCTAACGGCAACAGCTATGGCTGCAGAGACCAATAAAGGTTGTTGTTATTATAGACATTTTTGCACCTAGGTTTCGAATTTTCGTCCGGTATCTATCTAAAATATCTTTCTTACGATCTTGTGTTGAAACTAAGTAGAACATTTGTAGGGTAAATTGAGCTAGTATAGGACTTGACAAACAATTACAATACGCAATATTTCGAAAGCTGATCAGTTTTAGCAATATTGTGTTCTTATTGTAATTGTTTGACAATTTAGTCCTAATCCTAAGCTGTTATAATCTTTTATTAAGTTTTATTACATTTGAAAGTTTTTGTTTCTATTTTGGATGTTTCATTATTATTAGGTCAAATTGGAATCATACGCTTTATTTTCATTATCTTTCTTCTGTTGTATTGTTATTTTATATATTGATAATAGTTAATTTTAGTATTGGTTGGCAGTTGCTCCTTGCGTTTGGAGCAGTGGCGCTCTTTTCTGCCAACCCCCATTCATTGAATAAATAGTAAATAAATATTTATCAGTAAATAATATCACTCCACTAGAATAACGATACATAACAAAAGCATAATCAAATCATAGAACGCAAATCGATTACGCAAGATAATTCCATCAATTATTATTAGAATTATAACGGAAAGTAACAATGTTATTTCATGCTATCAATCTGTCTATTCTGTCGGTCTAGTCTGTGTCATCTCACTTTTACGCATTATCCACATCTTTAACGTATTCTAATCTAGATATGACACTTCTGCATTATTCTTTTTATACTTCTATTCCCCCTTCCATTATATTCTTTATAAGTATGTAATAGGTATAGTTAAATCGTAACCACATATGCATTCTCCACGTTAAACAGCTATACTGCTTTTGCTTAGTTTTATCTCGGAATCAAACATTCTTTACCTCATAATCCTTCGCAAGTTGTGTATCCGACGTGTTTATACACACAAACCAAGAAATAATAAAATCAAGTAAACCTCTGCATTGTTCTTCATCGTAAATTTAAAACATCTGTGGATTTATTTGCTGGTAATCCCAAGTTAACTGTGAATACCCACGATAATAAATCCCTAAAGACGTTAAGTTGTTCTTAGTTTTGGTTGAATAATATTTGTGTTCAAGATTTCGGAATTAAGGGATTTCTGAGCAGTTCTGAATAACTAAACCGTGAAAACAAGGAACAATCCACAATATCTGGGAGAGGTAAATCGTGCATTTGGTAACCAAATATTATACGTTTCGAGCATGTGAATAAATGACTTTATGGATGTTCATTTAAATGTTGGAAGATGATGTTCTAGTGTAGTTGCTGGCAGATCCCCGTCTTACTAAGGTGTAATATTGTAGAATCATCATTAACACTGATTGAGTGATTAGGACATACTCTGATATTTCAAGACAGTCATTTCTTTGAACAAAAATAAATCGGGGTTTGTTTTCAATAGGCAACACGCGTACGATTTTTCTTGTTAAACCAAACACTTAGTTTAATAGTATTAGGTACAAAAAGTATATTAATGCAAGTCGCACGTAAAAAAGAAATGTTTAAATAGGTTTAATGTGGTCGCATTTATTGAAGTTTAAACTGGGGGATCTGAAACGCTTACAGGTGGCTGTGACGCAATGGTTCTGTAGACGTGGCAGAACAGACCAATCGCTGAGGCGGTGAGCGTACGCAGAACAAAACTATGACGTCAAATCCACTCTACATGGCGGCGGCTCATTTTTCGCGCCCTTTTATTTATCGTTACTAAACCAATTATTTTGAGGCATAGACTGATTCGTTTTTCAAAATTCAAAGACACAAAATTATTAAATGAGAGACAAGGTATTTAAAAATCGATTAAAATTTTCATACGCGATGTTCCCTATTTCAACATGGTTTGTTTTAAACTAAATATTATATAGTTTTTGCACAGGACATTTCTTTGCCAAGAGAAATTGATACTATGTATTAAAAAACTTGTAATACCTTATACAAACGCAGAATGATTTTGATTTGCGAGGGTCTGCGCCATACCTAGCACGGACGCACAGTCGAGTTAAGTAATGAACTAAGGTGCTGTACGGACAATTGATTATCTTATGAAAAGTAGAATCATGTAATAAAACAGTTCCATAACAACAAAGCTCAGATTCTGTACTTGACTCGACTGTGAATCTGGGCTAACCAACAAAAATAGTTACGAAGTGAAAGAATAATAATTACGATTTATGTATTGAGCAAAACGTATCTTTGTTAATTGAATAAAACGTTCCATTCTGTTTCCTCAATTTTTTCATTTTTCTTTGTTTTGGATGCCGGTAACCTACAGTCCGGAAAAACAAAATAAGTATTATGACATGTTACATCAACCATAGAAATAGCAAACATGATTTGAAACAGAATACCAAGGAGTATTTGGAAAACAAAATGTTCGTAAAAATAAATATTTGTTTCTGTAGCTCCAGAAACAGTTATAACGAGTTACATAATATATTTATCAAAAAGTTGAATAACAAAAAGTGAAACAAAAGACTCGGAACATTTCTCGGAATTTCTTTTGTTAAAGTTTCGTTAAAGCGAATCTACGTATTTAAATAAATAATTCTGAAGTGCTATAAATGTTTTACCTCTCGAAAATTGCAGTGAACCCCGCGCGGCCTTGCTGTGTTGCGCTAGGCTTATTCTGATGTGGCTGCGACGGCGGCCCTGTGTTCCACGACACGAGCCGTTGCCATTTATTGGAATTGTCGAAAGTGATGTTGGCTGACAAATACTTTATCGGTAAAACTTCAGCTGCGCGTTCTTCTTTCTTGATGAACGACGCCGCGTATCGCTCTTAAATGCCACTAGAAGCCGCTCGGCGCGGTCGCGTAGAGTGCGGAATGCTGCCTCAGACATCACTATAGAGTAGGGGCGTGGAGAAGGTGTTCAAATTAAATCTTTATATTCAAATATATATACAAGGTTCGATCACCAGTCCCGGCAAACTTTTATTAGGATTGCCATCCTAAACATAAAGCTCGTTTGAACTTCAAAACCGTATTATCATGTCCACTGTTTTACACGATGAAAGACTTGTAAGTACAGTCGTAAAACGAAGTATTGTAAAATGCAACACAAGTATATGTTTAGTTATTGATGTAAATTGGAGGAGGAAAATAGAAATTGGCAGAAGAAGATTTGAATAAGTAGAACTGTGCAGGATATGGTGAAATGGAAAGAGGAAAATAACGACGAATTCTTTTAAACCAATCAACGGAATGAAAATAAGATTGTGACTATAGAGTTTTGTCGCAGAAAACACAATCTTCTTCAAATTACTTGTTGAATCTGAAACCTGATTACTGCGGCAAGAGCATTCCCATATTCCCATTGTGAAATTAAATGAGTTCATTATGAGCTCAGTTACTTTATCATGCGTTTTTTATTCACTCTATAAAGTGTCCACATAGCTTCGCCTGACTCGCATTCAGGTGGTTCTCAAAAGACAAATACTACAAGTTGCATTATTTACTCACACCACAGAGATTTGCGGTTAAAGTTTCCAAGTTTTAATATTTTTAACTCCCCCGTATTAGTTTTTAGTTTTACTCTTGATACAGATATTATTTCAATTATGATTACAGTACAAACAACTGTACTAAAGTGGGTGCAAAAGTTTTGTGTATAAGATTAGATGTATTAGATTAGATTATTGTATTTACATTATAGAGAGTCATTACAGTCAGGGATCAGATACATCCGGACGAATTGACCAAGTTATGGAATATTCACCTTCACTATCCATTCATACGATTAATAAAAGATAATGTACACTCACATGGTGAATCTATGAAACAATAAATAAATAGTTTCATGACGTCAAGTGGTACCAGAACTTTAGCCGGAAGGCTACTGTCAAATAGGACATGTGCACAGTGGCAACGTAGCTTCGTGCTGGTCACTCACATGGGAATTAGCAAGCAAACTAGCTGTATAGATTTACCTGATGTGTCACTCTTCAAGGTGACTAACTAGAATGTTACTGTATTTGGAAAGTTAAGAAGGAATCTTTTACTGATTTTAGTAAGTAAGACGCAATTGGTTGCCTTATGAATGAGAACAATCTAAAAGAAATCCTTTAGTTAGTATACCCAGTGCCCGGAATCGAACCGGTGACCTTCCGAATTGTCTCGCATGTTACCGCTGAACGACCATAACGGTTATATACCGAATTGAAAATTTATTTAATGATTACTCTTCAGTGTTGTGCGTAATCTAGCAAAATGATTGGCCATTGTGTGAAAATAATCTCCTGGGCAGAACGGGTAAGTAGCGTGAAAGATAGATGTTATAATGGATCTGACAGATGAAATTGGCAGCCCAGGTGGTCGTCTTAGTCATGGAAGGAAAGTGGGATACTTAACTTTAAATGCGAATTGAGGGTTTAATATCTGTCTACCTTTTGCACTATTGCATTTAATAATACACATTAATGCCATTATTGCATGAAAGAAGCATAAATCACAAAGAAATCATAAACAAATCTTATATAGCGAGATTTAGCAGAGGTGGAAATAAGAAGGAACGCACAAAAACATAAGATTGATGTGTAATGATTTCACGAGGAATTTTGAAATGTCCTTTGAAGGAGTCACTGTGGATTAAAACGCATTCTTGACATTCTTAAAAGACTTTGTTCAGATATGTCAATGACAGTGGACGAGTCTCTTAACTCGGATGGTCAACAGTTTGATTCCCTATACCAGAATACTGACCGAAATGGGTGTTCATGGTTTTTCTTCAGTAAGGCTATTAAAAAAAAACTAAGATAGATGGAAAACAGAATTATTGGGCATCACTTCTTAAATATTCAAAATCCACAACATGCCATGTTAGTGTATAATAACCTGAAGAGAGAGATTGATTTCCACCCAGTAGAAGTAAATGTCTACTAAAAATAAGCATACACTTTGTGTTTACTTTATGTGTATCAAAATCCAGTATGAATAATACCGCACTAAATCATCTACTTGCCGGAAACTCACATTTGATCTTACTTACTTTGTGGTGTCTTAGATTTGGAGAGATTCCAGTTAATGTTGCATTTATCAAGGAAATGTATAATGCTATTGTATACTGTGTCAAGATTTCAGCCTGTGTGCTAAGTTAGTGCAATTGTGGACATCATCCCTGAAGATATGATTAATGGTACTTGCATCTGACTGTACATAGAGATGGTTAAGGGGTCCGTCTTTAGCAACGGATTGTTAAAGCACTTTGACGATGAGAAATTCTCTCACCTTTTATAGCTCCTTCAGTGGTATTTAAGTAGGGTAAATTAATTAAATTTGTGTTTTTATTTATCTTTTTTCTTGTTTTATTGGTCTACAAGAAAGTGTTAACTAGTTTAAAGAGAGTTGAATTAAAAATACTATTCTGATGAATGTAAAAACATTTCGTGTTTAATTAAAATAGGTCACTTTTATTTGAATATTAATTTTGCGAAAAAATGTTTGTTTGTGTACATTCAACTATTTTTGGAGATTGGTTGCCCTATACATACAATAATTAAAGGTTTATTCTGACTGAATATTCAGGAAATAAACTAAGAGATAGATATGTTTGAGGTTTATTCCAGACGATTTTCGTTTCTCAAGACTTTCAATCGAGTTCCTCTTTGGTTCTTTTTTTTCTACGAACAACTCCACGATCACCCGCGATCCATCCACCCACGACAGAAACTCGTGAGGCCTCCGGCGCACTCGTAAATAATAACAATATGATCCATATTCCCTAATAAAGACTAATGCTCTCAGACTAACATTGCCCGAAGCAAATTTTTAACTATTTTAATGTAGAAAATGGGCTCCATCTTCACGACATAATTCCTGCCTGGGATATAAATCTTCTCTCCCGTAAGAATGGAGGCTTTTTGGCTTAGGAGAAGGGGTTGGGGTTGGGGTTGGGGTGGGGGGGGGGGGGGGGGGGGGGTGAGTTCACAATCTGTGACGCCGGCATTGACTTTCAAATCAACCGCAGTTTCATTTATACGAACATTACTGACGGAAAAGTCAGAAGTCGCGAGTGAAATTAACGCCCACTTCTTAAAGATCTGGCTTATCAACACTTTAACTTATTTCCGAGTGGGGCTAATTGATTTATGAGACTTCACGTTTCGGGGATATTTCTCCGCAGCTTCTTCTAAAGTGAAGACGAATCTAGAATTCAATCATCCTAATGGAAATTATGAATTTCAAATGTTTGCGCAAAACGAGAAACAAATCTTCTGGCTAGACAGTGATTTACATTTTACACATAATATAGCTAATAGCTAATTCGAAAAGAGAAGTGTTCTTCTGTTTCAAAACAAAGATATACTCGTGTAAACAGATGTGTTAGTGCTGAGGAAGTGCGGAATATCTTTCAGAATAACGTGTTTGGCGACTAACTGACCATACCTCGTCATCAGTTGTGTCGTATCAGTAGTGAACACAGTACACACTTAAACCTTGTTTACACTACGACCACTAACAGCAGTTAGGCTAACAGTAGTTAAGTGACAATATTCGTGTGATTGGAAGGCAGATTAAAATTTACCTATGTTATCTGTTAACTACGTTCACACTACATTCTTAACATCATTTTAATAGTCTAACTACTGTTAGTGGTCGTAGTGTGAACAAGATCTTATGGTAGCATCGTGGTTGTTATGGTACACAATATGTGTTGAACAGCTGAGTGACCCACTCAGTAACATGTGAACACCCGGTATATAACACAATGATAAAAATAGCATATTTTTACCCAAATTACAACACAGTCAATTTGTGATCAAACGTCCATTGAATAAATGTAAACTTGACTATGTATTTGGTTTTCAGTCCATGTAAATATATACTCCCGACATTCGATATTCAGTACAACAACAATGAGTAAATGTTCCATTCACTGGCAGCAGTACGGAAGTATAAATCGGAGAAGAGAACTGTATTCGAATATGATTTAAATCAACTACAGCGTCAATGGATACATCATGAATCATGATATTGCTATCGCAGATAAATTCAGTTTTATTTAACAAACTATTAGATCCATAACAATGCATACATGTTTACTATCTATCTATGATCAGTTGCATGAAGGGGATCGCGTTGAAGCAACACACTCGGTACTACAACGTGCATTTATAGTTGGAGAGTTCATTTTATTTAAAACAGCAAACAAATCGGATGCAGTGTAAAGTGGGTGTTGAAAGGTTTTATTAGAACAATTACCGTTCAAACTGTACGTCCAGTGAATTTAAATCAATCACACTCCAATTTATACGCTCAATGGAAATAACGATTTCATTGATCTGATTTTAAACGTAATCGAATGGGTCTACGTATTTTCAGAAGAATATTGTCTTACGTATCATTAAATAAATGTAGTCACATGGCTATACATTGTAACTATTTAAAACTCCATCGTGGTACAAATCTGTAAAAAAAAATACGATTCTAGCGTACACATATTACACATATTATAATATATATAATTAAACAATTGTTATAAAAATAATAATAATAATAATAATAATAATAATAATAATAATAATAATAATAATAATAATAATAATAATAATAATAATAATAATAATAATAATAATAATAATAATAATAATAATAATAATAATAATAATAATAATAATAATAATAATAATAATAATAATAATAATAATAATAATAATAATAATAATAATAATAATAATTTTTTTTTTTTTTTTTTTTTTTTTTATTGATAACCATGTTCTGTACAATACAATCATTAAATAAACATTCGATATCCCACAAAGCTAAGTACATAGCTTGTCTGTGGGTTATATACCAATGAAAATAATAATACGGACTAAGTTACGGACAAAGATGAACATGCTGCGTAATGCAAATACAATATACAGAACACCTTACAATTCAAAACAAACAAACAATCACTAACTCCTCAATCACAATCTTTAACACCTACATATTACTATACACTGCAATTAACGAAGGCCTATACATGGCAAGGACAAAAACACCGACGATACTAATAATGAAAATATAATAAATTAAAGCGAATGTAACAAAAGAAACTCTTTTACTGATATTTTTACTTGATTCATTCTATCCGAATCTTTCAATTCAATTGGCAACATATTAAAACATTGAGGCACTTTTACATGCAATGATCTTTCACCATATTTATTAACAAAATTGGGAACTCTGTACACTTTGGAGGCTTTTGCTCTTGTACAAATGCTATGGTCAATTTCAATTTTGAATTCGTTAGTGAAATAGAATTTGATAATTAACTTATAGATGTACAAAAAATTTACAGGTAGCAAGTCTAATAATTTAAAAAGCTGATTTGAGGAACAATGGTCAGTTATGTGATATGGGAGTATGTGTTTAATCATCCTGATCTGTAAGCTAATAATTTGTTTAAGATACATATGAGAAGCATTTCCCCAGGCTAACACCGCGTACGAGATTAAAGACTCCACCAAGGCGATGTACACTGTGCGAAGTAAACTGTATGGAAGAATATCCTTCAAACGATAAAGTTGCACAGCACACGGTCTAATCCGGTTGCATACCCTAGCAATCTGTTTATCCCAAGAAAAGCATTTATCAATCACAATACCCAAGTACTCATGGCTGTACACCGACTCAATTTCTTGATCGCAACTGCAAGTTATGTCCGTGGCATTTTGGTTAGAAGTATTATGCAAGCACTGGACTGAGTGTGATATAACTTTAACTATCGAGTTATGATTGGTATTCAGAGGAGTAGATATATGTACAATTTTAGTTTTTATAGCATTTACAATCAAGCCATCATCATGAGTCCACCTCAGCAAGTTTATATAGTCTTCTTGCAAATACTTTTCCGCCATATGAATATTCTTGTGAATCGCAATAAGTGCAGAATCATCAGCGAAAAAAAATGCAAAACACTTCTTAAAAATTCGCGCCATCTCATTTACATACACTAAGTATAACAAAGGTCCCAAGATAGATCCTTGTGGCACCCCTGATTTGATCAATTTAGCCGTGCTATAATCATCCCCAATTTTTACAATTATCTTTCTATTATCTAAATAACTCTCAAACCACCGTAGAATTGGACCTCTCACACCAATATTGTCCAATGCTTGCAATAATTTCTTGTGATTTAGAGTATCAAATGCTTTAGTGAAGTCCACAAACATACATACTACATGAAAATTTTCATTTAACTTAGAATTAATAAGATCAGAAAATTTCAGTAAAAGATCAGATGTACTTTTCCCCTTTTGAAAGCCGAATTGATTTTTGTTTATGATAGAAAATTTAGTCAAATAGTTATTTAAACAATCAGCCACATATCTTTCCATTACCTTATCGACTACAGACAATAAGGCAATTGGACGATAGTTGGAATACTCGTAGTGGCTTCCTTTTTTATAAACCGGCCTCACTATAGCAATTTTTAACATTTCTGGCACGACACCTTCATTAATCGATAAATTTATCAGCAAAGCTAGTGATGGACTGATCTGATCCTTAATATTTTGCAAGTCTTTAACCCTTATTCCGTCAAACCCAGCTTGTTTACCACTATTCATTTCTTCGATAATTTTTCCCACTGTTTTCGCATCAATAGGGGGTATGTATACTGATTGCCCCTGAACGTTAATTAAACTGCTTTCTCCTTGAACCGTTTCCCTACAAATCACATCACAGTTATGAACAATACGCTCAACCTCTTCCACAAAAACGTTTGCAAATGAGTTTGCTATAGTAACAGATGACTCTCTTTTACCCAGATACTTTTTAATAACCTCATCGACTGACTCTTTTTTTTTCTTGCCTATTATAGTATTTATAGCTTGCCACGTTTCTTTAATATTACCCCTATTTCTTTCCAAAAGTGCACGGTAATAGTTTTGTTTTGCTAGTTTGATCTTTTTGTTTACTTTATTTCGGAGGTTATTGTATTCTGACCTATACACACCTTTCGTAAGATTTAAACATTTACATTTTTTCCATTGTTGAAAAAAACGGTCTCGTTTTGCTATCATTTCTAATAACTCCAACGTCATCCAAGATTGATTACTCCTTTTCTTATTACTTTTCTCTTTGACGAACACTGCCCGTTTATCCAATAATTCGGGCGACACCCACGACTTAATACCTCTATTCGTAGCACTTCTTTCTTTAACAAACGAACTTTTTGCATATGCAATCTTGAAATTAAAATAAATCGCCTGATACAATTTCTCACAGCTATTAGCAATTAACAAACTATCCCAATCAACACGCTTTAAAGCGTGAAGCAGATTAGCTTCATTCTTAATAATAATAATAATAATAATAATAATAATAATAATAATAATAATAATAATAATAATAATAATAATAATAATAATAATAATAATAATAATAATGAGTAACTTGAACAAGTTAAATAAGGTATACACATGGAAATACTTGTCGAACATGTTAGAGCCGGTTTTCCCCCAGATTGTGCGTCATACTTTGGAGTTTGAATAAAATAATGATTAGAGATGCAAATAACAATAATATTGAATTTTGTATGATATTATGAAATATTCTTTACTTAAAAGAATGAAGAGTTCAAGGCATTCTCCATACTTCATTACGGTAGTTTTCGTGGCTCGTTGCTAAAGATGAGACGTAAAGGCTATTATCAGGGCTACTTAGAACACGAGGGACTTGGATTGGGTCCCTGTTAGTGGGAGACCCGGGTTCGATACCTGGACTCTGTTTGTATTATATTACATCCGCTTGCCAGACGATGGGCAGTAACTCCTCGTCATTAACTTTGTGATTAAAACTAACGAAAGTTATAAATTCCCCCTCCCAAGACGTTCCACGTTACAAATGAAAATTCCATAATAAAAGAAGTTACATTTTCCACATTTTGTACTTTACGCCCCCATTCCACATTCTCCACCAACTTCTCTTTCGTCGTTTTAACGGTTCTGTTCGGTTAATCCTATTGGAGTAATTTTGCGCCAACTGGCAGCTGTCACCAGGCCCGCAGAAGAGAAGTGAAGAGAACTAACGCCAATTATCTCTTACTTCACGCGGCAATCTTGCGCGGGGTCGCCTCATGCCCACTTCTTGATGGATTTGCCTGCGCTTCCTCCGGACACGGATTCTCAGCAATAAAGCCGGTAAAACAAGCCCCCCCGCCCAAAATCCTCCCCTATTTCTTTATTACACTCCCACGGCACGGTCGTAATAATAGAAAAAAATAGGCAATTATTTTAAAAGGTGTGAATTTCGAGCGTATACATTTTTTATCATTTTAAGGAAATTTCCGAGAGTGCTCGATCTTCCGTGACGTCAACTGGTGAAACGCTCGCTGAGTGCTTCGTTACCACAATTAAACTACAGAGCATAATTAATTAAAATCATAACTTTTAAAAGGTCTACGGAATTAAATTCCAGACACGGAACGTATAAACGCTGTTAAATTTAAACACAAAAGAATATTCGCTATATAAACCTTCTCTACCGGGCGCGAATGAAACATACGTAATGAACTAATATTTCTGGCTTATCTTGAGGCACCAGCCGCAGATGTGGTTAGCAACGAATGGACCCATATGTGACAAAATCCTTCGAGTTTACTGTAATACAAATAATCATGTTTATACCACTTAAGCCGTAGGAGACCCAACTGAACGCAACTGAGGCGAGCTTAAGAGATATATTTGTGTGTGAGAGGGGTGGTGGGTGGGGGCGGAAGGTAGCAGCGAGAGGAGAGGGGGGGGGGGGGGGGGTACAGCAACAGCAGATCGTTTGTAATCCTGTCCCTTGAGAACGGCAAGTTAATCAAGGTGAGATGAAGAATTTCAGGAAGAGAATGGCATCAAATAAGCTTAACTTAAAGTTAAGAGCAAGAGAAGATGGATGTACAGAGGGGGATGAAAAAGGAGATGTAAATAAATCCACGTACATATGTCTGTGTTTGTGTTTTTTGTGTAAATGGTATCAAATGGCCACCATCTATCTCCTAATGCTTGGAGACTGCGATGTGGCATTACCAGACTACCCCGTAGCTACACCCAGCAAAACTTCAAGTTTTAGTTTATAGACCTTGTGTTTGAATCCATCATTCCTCCCTCCCACCCGTTTATCTCGCAACCCCTAAGGCTCTGAACCTCAAACTCCTCGTTACAACCTCGACAAACTCAAACCAAACTTGGAAAAACAACGTGTAACAACTTCTCAGTATAACTAGAACTATTTATTACGGAGCAATTTGTGCATTTATGGTCCGGTAATTGGCAGCCATGCAGCATCTGCGCTGCTTTAAGTGTTTGTCCGGCGCTAGTTATGCCTGGCCCAGGGCAGCCAACCACAATCACGAACATCCAACACTCTAGTTAAGCGGCAAACACATCAAATTATTAGGTATAAATTATTTTTCTCACCAAGGAGCCAAACGGCTGTATAACTGCTGCAATTCGACTAGGAGTGACCGTGGCTGGGATGTCCCGCGGGCCGCAGCGATCATGGCGATAGGAAGGAAGTGTGTTCATGGCGGTACTAACGGCTCGAGGGTCTGTCTTTGTGCAGTCGAGAATAGCTCACGATTACAACGTATTGCATGTTGTTAAATGATATATTGCGGTTTCACTAGACGTTTCGCGCTATTTCAGGCTTCTACGTTGCCAAAATGTGTAGATAAAGACACTTGCAATCAATGGAGTGGTTTAGCAGAAGCCCACTAGCTCTGCAGCTAAGCTATCTTCGCTTGAGACATATGGCTGGGTTTATACGCCAGGTAGGATACTGGTTGCTGGGGTTAATGGAGTATTATAGCATCCGCTATAGGAGATAGAAACTATACATTTATATTTACTGTCCTCCTTCCTAAATCACTATTATAACTGAGTAGGATAGAAAGACTAAATAAATGAGTAAATAAATGTAATGGGAAAAGTCTTACATCACATGTTGTTATTTATTTTTGGTTTGTAAGACGTACTCGACATTTAGGTCATATGACGTCAGCCGAATCAGACATCACACATTTGATGACTTAATGATTATCAATGATATGAACGAGGCCCCTCTTTGCGGACACCGGCCACCACGAGGAGGGAGCCACCTCGACCAATACATTGTGTTCAGGTTTGCGTTATAGATTATCGGGTTCTGGTAAGGATTCTGGTAAGGATTTTGGTTTTCAAGTTGTGCGTTTGAGTTCGTCCTTATGGTTCTATGTGCCTTATACATTTAACGCCCTCTTTTTGGATAAAAATGAAGTGTGTTAATACCACGTGACATGTAATTGATCCGTTGCACTTCTACCTGAAAGCAACTCTACAAACATCAACGTACTTATTGGAAACCATCAACGTCTGCTAAACCGCTACCGTAATTTCTTGCTAAACTATGCCACCAAGTGAAATGACAGGCTAAACCTAAACCTGTCATCCGCAGCTTGTCGGCCAACTATTGACTGCGAGCATGACGTCAGAGCTTGCTTGTCGCTAGCAGTATCGTAGACTTGTGGGGACGGACACATGGTGAGCCCAAGATTGAACCACACACTGGGCGCCTGGCTAGAACCAGTGACCATCGTTCTCGGAAACCTAGAGTAATTGCTACGAAAATCTTTACGTCTGCGAGTATAGAGTAATTAAACTCTTAGCTTCCAACTGCAATTAAACTTGTGCCAAGTAGCGTGAAGAGGTGGCGGAGTGAATGGTGAATGAGGGGTGGGGGGAGGGGGGTTCTAACGATGCTCTTGCAAGGAGTGAAGATTCAGCACCAAATAACATCCACCACAGCACTTGGAGAGGAACTCAACAGTGGATAGTCGTCGAAATGAATAAAGGAGAATTGAAGAATATGCTCATCACGTCGGGAACAAGAAATTTTTGGCGCAGTTTTAACGAATATCTTTGCCCCCGTCAACGCACCGTTGAATTTGAATCGGCGATAATTTGAGAGGTTCAGACAAGTACCAGATATGCCGCGCGTGCATGGATAGAGAGATATCTTTGTCTTAATCTAGCTCTGGTTGGTTAGAAGTTCGCTCTACGCATGCGTAAATGGCTTCAGCTAAAAGTGCGCGATTCTATTTGATGTGTACAACGTGTAAATGTAAACACTGTATGTTGATCTCGCACAATAGATAAATCAAATAGAGAGACTCGGTGTTGTGCATTAGATGTAAAACACAAAACATAAATAAATATTAACTACAATGATGGCAACACTATAGTCGAGTTGTGTCTATAATGTTCGTATTCTGTAATAAGTCCAGATTAAATTCTATACTTTTTTTGTACGTAATGTACTTTATTTTAATCGCACAACAAATTTTAACCTGTATCTAAGTTGAATGTTTTACATATATTTTATTTTGTCAGAATTGTGTTCATTGTTACTTTTCAACTCTATAAATATCACAACGATATCATATCCGTGTCCTTCATCTTCATCCATCAACACCAACTACACGACAGCAAAAACGGGTGTTATTTGGTAGTTGGTAGTGGTGGCATTTAGCAGTAGGTAGTTGTCGATGGCTGTTGGTAGTTGTATTGTTGACAGTTGGTGGTTGATTCATGGGGGATGGTTGTTGGTGGTTGTTCGTTTCTAATTGTTGGGAATTATGGTGTTCTTGGTGTGTGATGAATGTAGATTGTTTGGTAGTTGTTGATTGATATTGGTAGCTTGTAGTTGAGATTTGTTGATACAGTTAGTGATTGACAAACGGATAATGGTGACTGGTTGAGGGCTGTTCGTTGTTCGTTGCTAGAAGGTATAGTTGGTAGTTGATGTAGTTGGTGGTTGTTCGAAGAGCTGCCCAATGTAGAGCATTGTATAATGGTGACTGGTTGAGGGCTGTTCGTTGTTCGTTGCTAGAAGGTAGTAGGTAGTTGGTAGTTGATGTAGTTGGTGGTTGTTGATGAGCTGCCCTATGTAGAGCATTGAATAATAGTGACTGGTTGATGGCTGTTCGTTGTTCGTTGCTAGAAGGTATAGTTGGTAGTTGATGTAGTTGGTGGTTGTTCGAAGAGCTGCCCAATGTAGAGCATTGTATAATGGTGACTGGTTGAGGGCTGTTCGTTGTTCGTTGCTAGAAGGTAGTAGGTAGTTGGTAGTTGATGTAGTTGGTGGTTGTTGATGAGCTGCCCTATGTAGAGCATTGTATAATGGTGACTGGTTGAGGGCTGTTCGTTGTTCGTTGCTAGAAGGTAGTAGGTAGTTGGTAGTTGATGTAGTTGGTGGTTGTTGATGAGCTGCCCTATGTAGAGCATTGTATAATGGTGACTGGTTGAGGGCTGTTCGTTGTTCGTTGCTAGAAGGTAGTTGGTAGTTGGTAGTTGATGTAGTTGGTGGTTGTTGATGAGCTGCCCTATGTAGAGCATTGTATAATGGTGACTGGTTGACGGCTGTTCGTTGTTCGTTGCTAGAAGGTAGTAGGTAGTTGGTAGTTGATGTAGTTGGTGGTTGTTGATGAGCTGCCCTATGTAGAGCATTGTATAATGGTGACTGGTTGAGCGCTGTTCGTAGTTCGTTGCTAGAAGGAAGTTGGTAGTTGGTAGTTGATGTAGTTGGTGGTTGTTGATGAGCTGCCCTATGTAGAGCATTGTATAATGGTGACTGGTTGAGGGCTGTTCGTTGTTCGTTGCTAGAAGGTAGTTGGTAGTTGGTAGTTGATGTAGTTGGTGGTTGTTGATGAGCTGCCCTATGTAGAGCATTGTATAATGGTGACTGGTTGAGGGCTGTTCGTTGTTCGTTGCTAGAAGGTAGTAGGTAGTTGGTAGTTGATGTAGTTGGTGGTTGTTGATGAGCTGCCCTATGTAGAGCATTGTATAATGGTGACTGGTTGATGGCTGTTCGTTGCTCGTTGCTAGAAGGTAGTAGGTAGTTGGTAGTTGATGGTTGTTGATGAGCTGCCCTATGTAGAGCATTGTATAATGGTGACTGGTTGAGGGCTGTTCGTTGTTCGTTGCTAGAAGGTAGTAGGTAGTTGGTAGTTGATGTAGTTGGTGGTTGTTGATGAGCTGCCCTATGTAGAGCATTGTATAATGGTGACTGGTTGAGGGCTGTTCGTTGTTCGTTGCTAGAAGGTAGTAGGTAGTTGGTAGTTGATGTAGTTGGTGGTTGTTGATGAGCTGCCCTATGTAGAGCATTGTATAATGGTGACTGGTTGAGGGCTGTTCGTTGTTCGTTGCTAGAAGGTAGTTGGTAGTTGGTAGTTGATGTAGTTGGTGGTTGTTGATGAGCTGCCCTATGTAGAGCATTGTATAATGGTGACTGGTTGAGGGCTGTTCGTTGTTCGTTGCTAGAAGGTAGTAGGTGGTTGGTAGTTGATGTAGTTGGTGGTTGTTGATGAGCTGCCCTATGTAGAGCATTGTATAATGGTGACTGGTTGATGGCTGTTCGTTGTTCGTTGCTAGAAGGTAGTAGGTAGTTGGTAGTTGATGTAGTTGGTGGTTGTTGATGAGCTGCCCAATGTAGAGCATTGTATAATGGTGACTGGTTGATGGCTGTTCGTTGTTCGTTGCTAGAAGGTAGTAGGTAGTTGGTAGTTGATGTAGTTGGTGGTTGTTTGAAGAGCTGCCCAATGTAGAGCATTGAATAATAGTGACTGGTTGATGGCTGTTCGTTGTTCGTTGCTAGAAAGTAGTAGGTAGTTGGTAGTTGATGTAGTTGGTGGTTGTTGATGAGCTGCCCTATGTAGAGCATTGTATAATGGTGACTGGTTGATGGCTGTTCGTTGTTCGTTGCTAGAAGGTAGTAGGTAGTTGGTAGTTGATGTAGTTGGTGGTTGTTGATGAGCTGCCCTATGTAGAGCATTGTATAATGGTGACTGGTTGAGGGCTGTTCGTTGTTCGTTGCTAGAAGGTAGTTGGTAGTTGGTAGTTAATGTAGTTGGTGGTTGTTGATGAGCTGCCCTATGTAGAGCATTGTATAATGGTGACTGGTTGAGGGCTGTTCGTTGTTCGTTGCTAGAAGGTAGTAGGTAGTTGGTAGTTGATGTAGTTGGTGGTTGTTGATGAGCTGCCCTATGTAGAGCATTGTATAATGGTGACTGGTTGAGGGCTGTTCGTTGTTCGTTGCTAGAAGGTAGTTGGTAGTTGGTAGTTGATGTAGTTGGTGGTTGTTGATGAGCTGCCCTATGTAGAGCATTGTATAATGGTGACTGGTTGAGGGCTGTTCGTTGTTCGTTGCTAGAAGGTAGTTGGTAGTTGGTAGTTGATGTAGTTGGTGGTTGTTGATGAGCTGCCCTATGTAGAGCATTGTATAATGGTGACTGGTTGAGGGCTGTTCGTTGTTCGTTGCTAGAAGGTAGTAGGTAGTTGGTAGTTGATGTAGTTGGTGGTTGTTGATGAGCTGCCCTATGTAGAGCATTGTATAATGGTGACTGGTTGAGGGCTGTTCGTTGTTCGTTGCTAGAAGGTAGTAGGTAGTTGGTAGTTGATGTAGTTGGTGGTTGTTGATGAGCTGCCCAATGTAGAGCATTGTATAATGGTGACTGGTTGATGGCTGTTCGTTGTTCGTTGCTAGAAGGTAGTTGGTAGTTGGTAGTTGATGTAGTTGGTGGTTGTTGATGAGCTGCCCTATGTAGAGCATTGTATAATGGTGACTGGTTGATGGCTGTTCGTTGTTCGTTGCTAGAAGGTAGTTGGTAGTTGGTAGTTGATGTAGTTGGTGGTTGTTGATGAGCTGCCCAATGTAGAGCATTGTATAATGGTGACTGGTTGATGGCTGTTCGTTGTTCGTTGCTAGAAGGTAGTTGGTAGTTGGTAGTTGATGTAGTTGGTGGTTGTTGATGAGCTGCCCAATGTAGAGCATTGTATAATGGTGACTGGTTGATGGCTGTTCGTTGTTCGTTGCTAGAAGGTAGTTGGTAGTTGGTAGTTGATGTAGTTGGTGGTTGTTGATGAGCTGCCCTATGTAGAGCATTGTATAATGGTGACTGGTTGAGGGCTGTTCGTTGTTCGTTGCTAGAAGGTAGTAGGTAGTTGGTAGTTGATGTAGTTGGTGGTTGTTTGATGAGCTGCCCTATGTAGAGCATTGTATAATGGTGACTGGTTGATGGCTGTTCGTTGTTCGTTGCTAGAAGGTAGTAGGTAGTTGGTAGTTGATGTAGTTGGTGGTTGTTGATGAGCTGCCCAATGTAGAGCATTGTATAATGGTGACTGGTTGATGGCTGTTCGTTGTTCGTTGCTAGAAGGTAGTTGGTAGTTGGTAGTTGATGTAGTTGGTGGTTGTTGATGAGCTGCCCTATGTAGAGCATTGTATAATGGTGACTGGTTGAGGGCTGTTCGTTGTTCGTTGCTAGAAGGTAGTAGGTAGTTGGTAGTTGATGTAGTTGGTGGTTGTTGATGAGCTGCCCAATGTAGAGCATTGTATAATGGTGACTGGTTGAGGGCTGTTCGTTGTTCGTTGCTAGAAGGTAGTAGGTAGTTGGTAGTTGATGTAGTTGGTGGTTGTTGATGAGCTGCCCAATGTAGAGCATTGTATAATGGTGACTGGTTGAGGGCTGTTCGTTGTTCGTTGCTAGAAGGTAGCTGGTAGTTGATGTAGTTGGTGGTTGTTGATGAGCTGCCCTATGTAGAGCATTGTATAATGGTGACTGGTTGAGGGCTGTTCGTTGTTCGTTGCTAGAAGGTAGTTGGTAGTTGGTAGTTGATGTAGTTGGTGGTTGTTGATGAGCTGCCCAATGTAGGGCATTGTATAATGGTTACTTGCACGATACACACGTGGCACATGTTCTTTAGTAATGCCCGTATAATAATACATTTGAGTACGATCGGCGTCTAGCGATGTAAATAAAGTGAAATAGATTGAATATGAAATAGTGCTTATCAGACAAAAAGGAGGTCGGGAGGTTAGACCGGGTCGCAGCGTTATTGCTGACGGAGTAACTTAGTCCTTTAGCTTCAGGCAAACAATGTGCTCGGCGGTCGTAAATTTCGTGGAAAATTCAGATTCCAACTAAGCAGAGACTGGGATCGCCTTTGGATATAACGCCGACCATTAAAACTAATAATAACGAAAATTGAATTAGCCACGGCACAGATTTAACGCTTTCCTCTTTCCTAGTTCTCGACCTCACAGGATTTGTTGTAATTAGAACAATAACATCGCTCTCAAGCTCTCGGGGTGGGTGACCACGGTCAATTTCACCTCCCAGTTCGTTAGTGCACGTGCACTTAATACGATTACCCTTACATAAAGGAGTTGAAATGTTAACTACGGGATCGTACAATCAAGAGGAGAAATTTGAAATGGTGACTTTTGAGATTCACTCTCCGTGAAAATAAACGTGGAATTAGTTTCAAGAATTTTAATTATGAGTAAAAGAATTAAATTTTTCCCTAACCGTTTGGAACGAGTCGAGTATAAAAAGGAATGAAACGAATTCCTTCGTCCACTTCTCTCTGCCGGTGCTCAGAGACGAAACCAAAGAGGGAGTGGACTGTCAGAAAGCAAAACCTAAACATCTGTTTTAAATATGCTTAAAACAAACTGGTAGTCAGT
Source organism: Isoperla grammatica (assembly GCA_945910005.1). Lineage (NCBI taxonomy): Eukaryota > Metazoa > Arthropoda > Insecta > Plecoptera > Perlodidae > Isoperla > Isoperla grammatica. The sequence continues at coordinate 53,131,141 of OX246739.1, read as the reverse complement.
AAGATCGCCCTCGTAAACAATGGAAAGAGTTTTACAGGAAAACAGAGATGAATTAATGTAGAGGCTGTGGTTCACGTAGGTCTTGATTTACCCAAGTTTATATTACAGCGGAGCACGTTTTTAAGGTACAACGAAACCCATTTTTACTACATCTATTAGAGACAACTTTAAATTTCCCGTGGCTTATTTTACACCATTGTTTTTGCGGCTCCGCCACAGGTTTTGTTTTTAAATTGCATTATTCCATTAAAAAAACTCTTATCATCGGTTGGTATCCGCTACCAAATCCACCCCCGGTTCCCGCTCCCCGCGTAGGCTGCAACACAACCCCTATGCCCGCAATTAACTTGAAACGTTATCGCGAAACGCGTGGGCATAGTTTCAAAACAAAATCAACCTAAAACGCTTAATTACCAGACATTTAGGAAACAAAAGAATTATCGGTATGCGTAACATGGAATAGTTCACAAACATAACCGAATGCAATTCTATGGTCGTATTCGGAATTCCGTACTTGCGTAAACAACCACTAAGCCAGTATTCAATGCGTAATTTGAAACTATTTGATTAGAATACGCCGAGATGGTTATATCTATTAGCGGGAGTGTAACCCAAGTGAATTCCAATGAAGGGGTTTACAGTTCGTTTGAAATGTGAAATCTGAAACGCTTGTCTCTGATTGGTCGGATGCGAAATGATGACCGGAGGGATGGTGGACGGCTAATGTGGTATCGAATGGCCTTTACGACGTAGGACCCGTACACAGCCAAAGTGTAATAGAAATAGCGCACAACGGTGAAAGAGGAATGCTGTGTTTTGTTTTCTCATTGGCGGAAGCCAATAGAGGGACATCGGTAAAGCACTATTTACGATTTATAAAATTGTTGAAACATATTCATTGTAAAGGCCTCCTGCGAAACACCAAAATGTATCTAGTTTATATTTTAGAATGTCTTTATTATTTTGAGATGTATGGACTGTCTCAATAATCCACGTAGCTCGTAGCAGAATACTGACATTTTGAGATGTATGGACTGTCTCAATAATCCACGTCGATCGTAGCAGAATACTGACATTTGAAATGTATGGACTGTCTCAATAATCCACGTCGATCGTAGCAGAATACTGACTTTTGAGATGTATGGACTGTCTCAATAATCCACGTCGATCGTAGCAGAATACTGACATTTGAGATGTGTGGACTGTCTCAATAATCCACGTCGATCGTAGCAGAATACTGACATTTGAGATGTATGAACTGGCGCAATAATCCACGCAGATCGTAGCAGAATACTGACATTTTGAGATGTATGGACTAACTCAACAATCCACGTCGATCGTAGCAGAAGACTGACATTTGAGATGTATGGACTGTCGCAATAATCCACGCAGATCGTAGCAGAATACTGACATTTGAGATGTATGGACTGTCTCAATAATCCACGTCGATCGTAGCAGAATACTGACATTTGAGATGTATGGACTGTCTTAATAATCCACGTAGATCGTAGCAGAATACTGACATTTGAGATGTATGGACTGTCTCAATAATCCACGCAAATCGTAGCAGAATACTGACATTTGAGATGTATGGACTGTCTCAATAATCCACGTCGATCGTAGCAGAATACTGACATTTGAGATGTATGGACCGACTCAATAATCCACGTAGATCGTAGCAGAATACTGACATTTGAGATGTATGGACTGTCTCAATAATCCACGTAGATCGTAGCAAAATACAGACATTTTAGATGTATGTCTCAATAATCCACGTAGATCGTAGCAGAGTACTGACATTTGAGATGTATGGACTGTCTCAATAATCCACGTCGATCGTAGCAGAATACTGACATTTGAGATGTATGGACTGTCTCAATAATCCACGTAGATCGTAGCAGAATACTGACATTTGAGATGTATGTCTCAATAATCCACGTAGATCATAGCAGAATACTTACAACCTGGTTGCAAGAGACGCGCAAACGAAAAAAGTGACGGAAATTATTAGAATTTATTTCGCGCTTCAAGTTGTGCTTTTTATCGAGTAGTCGGCATGCCATTCTTATTTGCTTTAATCTTCCATTGCACCGTATTGTCTGGCTTGGCTGGGCTTCTTATATTGAGGAGGAAATCTCGCGTTTTATTTCGATCTGAATTGATAGTGATCTGTGCGTTCGTTTGACTACGACTGTTTATAATGAACTTGACGTCTCCGGGCGGGGGGTGGGGGGTGGAGGGTGGGTGGTGGGGGGGGGGGGGGAGAGGGGGGGTCATATCTTTACACGGAAGATTGAAGCGTCAGAGGTTCAATTCATTCCGCGATAATTTCCAAGATCCTGATTACATTTTCTGAGTTTTTTGCAATTCTCAAGTTCTTTGGTGTTTGAGTTGTCTCACAAATCGGGATTTTCCACCTCGGCTTAACATTTTTGGTCTCTTTCTCTTTTTAAATGCTTGTTGTTGGTTTATGTATTCACAAAAAAGACATGACTTTTATCAAATAGCCCTTCGTTTAATATTTTGAATCTCATGTATCCTTCTAATATTAACAGGTATGTATTTATTATAAATTCCAATCAAACACTAAAATTATGTGTGATGAGATTTCAGAAATTATTAATTTTAAAATATTTTAATTATCAAAATAATAATAATGTATGCGTCACCAAAAATCGTAAGTTTTAACCAATGAGTATGTATAAATACGTATTTGAGAGGAAATCCTTTGGCAGTTGATAATACGCTGCTATGCTTTATTGTAGGCCTACCATGAAACGAACACACCATCCATTATATTAACTGTAAAACATTCTTCTTAAATAATTTGTTTTAAATTTGTTATTGTTCATACACTTTTAATAACTTATATTCCAGGTCAATGAGGGCGGCGTTTTATTTGTAAAGTAATTGGTGTATTACAATTGTGTTGTGTATCGGTTAATGTATTTGTCCAACACGAGTTGATTGGATACATATAAAGTTTACAGCCATCGTTGCACGCGCGTAGCAGCGCTACAGCGAGCAAACTACCCGAAGTGTATAGCAAGCTGACTAGTGACTAGCTCTAAACGAACCCTGCCGACAAACTTGTAATCTATTTTATCGACAACACTTGTACGTTCGTCAACGGTGAATGGACCCCATCTAATGCACGTGACGTAAAATGCCGGCACATTAAACAATCCGGCCAGTAAAGCTACCTCCTTCCTTCCGTTGGGAAAAGAGCTAAAATTCCCGTTCTCAGTAGAAGCCGTTACCGTTAAAAGAAGTAGCGACACCATTGTGCTATAGTGGGCGGGCTGGACCAGGTTGTAAAGATTGCATTGGTATTGAGTGCTTACGGCAGGGGGCCCCGGACCCTTAACACTTTAGTCGGCCATTTAAGGTGAAAGGCGGGGATTGAACAATTGTATGGGAGTGTTTGAGTGAAATTATATTGGGATATTATCTCGGTCGATGATTTTGCAAACAGCTGAATACTAGAGTCACGAACTGTTCTCGTCTTGTGTGGGTATTGGAATAATGGTCGAGGTAGTGTATTATACTTGTGTTCATTTACTTGTATTTGTAAGGTTAGTTTATGTTTGAGGACAAAATGTCGAGGTAAGATGTGTTACTGTTGGAAGATATTGCTTCGTACAATTTAAACCCCACGAAAAAACAAAGAGAAGTACACATTTTAATATACAGTGGCGTATCCAGGAGGGAGGGGGGGGCGTCCTCCCCCCCCCCCCCCCCTTCGTAAAAGAAAAATGGAAAATAACCGTTTAGCTTTCAATAAAGACAGTATTTTTGTATTAAATACCAAAGACATTAGTTTTTGATCACCACATTTTATAACTCTTGTGTATTGTTGTAATTAAAAGCAAAAGCAATTAAAAAATTATGGAAATTATTGAGGATCCTTTTATTAGTGGTGCTAAGAAGAAAATGTGTTGCCAGAAACTTAGTAATTTTGTCTCAGTTGGCCGCTGTAAAACGCACAGATTTGCACCAAAATGACCTTGACGAGAATTTTTTTCCGGTGGGCTTGTTGTGTTTCGGTTCCGCTCTCCCCCCTTTCCCAATTCCTGGATACGCCACTGTTAATATACAATCAAAAGTTAGTTTTCAAAATGTTTGCCCGTGTACAGAAATGTTATGCTGAAGGTAACTTAACAATTAACGTTCTGAAGAGGTCTCGAAACGTTTTCTTATTTAACTTAAAGAAACAATTCTTATTAATATTAAGACTATAGATTGCACTTATTCAGTGAGCAATCCTAACCTTTCCAATAGCTGGCCTGAAACACAATTCCATGCTATGGTGTTCTTATATATATATATATATATTGGTGTTATACTGTTCAATAGTAACGTAACTCAGCGATGCTAGGTTGAGTTCTATTTTAGGCCTATAGAGCTCAACCTTTTATATTTATATTTATTTTATATATATATATATATATATATATATATATATATATATATATTTTGTATATTCATTATATTATATAGTACGAGGGCTGGTTTCAAACTTATAGAATTACTTACACGCTTCATTCAGATGGTTATGAGAGTGCAAATATATTTTATAAAAATAATATATGTATACATATTTTTATTTGTATAGTTAACATTTGTTTTATTTGTTTAATAAAGATATGACTATAAAATAAATTTGTGTAGGAAGCAAACATATTTCGGATTCTTATCATAATAGGTTCCATTAGTTAGTTTTATTGTATTATTATTAATAATAATATTATTATTATTACACGTTTTTCTAAAACGAATGCACATAGTTTGTTTCGGATTTAACGTATTCAATGAAGTATGGTTGAGCAGAGCCACAAAAATATACAAAACACGAGAAGTAAGATTAACGAGACCCCACGCACTTATTCAAATCAACTTCGTAACATGATTCTTGTTCCTCTGTACGATCAGTCTTTATCTTTACAGGGATAATAAGAATACGATTCGGGATTTACACTCACAACAACTCACGCAATGTAATGTCTGCCTGTCCTAATAGAAGCGGATGATATTTCACCTCTAAATCTAATGCGTCAAGAGCTTCCTCAGTGTGTGAGTAATTTAAAATGAAATTATCAATTGTGTTTGCCGAGGATAACGTTATCAACTCGATGAAACGTGAAACTTGAGGGATTAGCTCTAAATAATAGGAAAGTACAACAAGTGAGGTTTACTTCGCCAACTGAATAGTTGTCTGGAAAGTTGACGCCGGTTATAGGGGGGGGGGGGGGGGGGATAAGGAAGGGAGGGAGAGGAGGGATCTTATACTGACAATAAACAGTTATGTTCAATTCGCTGTTGTAAAGAACAAACCAACAAGCACATTAACACCGTAATTGAGTTTCTCTTGGATGCAATGGAAAAGTGTTAGTCGAGTAGTGTGGAGGAAACGGGCTGTCATCCCACATCTAGTGGGGACTAATGTGTTCAAGTGTTTATTGTTCAATTACTGGCATCCTTTTCAGGGACATTACGTGCAATAATTTGATAATGGACAAAGTGCACTGTCGTTCAGTGCCCAGCACGCACATTACTTTGTGCTAGTTTGTATATTGTTTCAAACACTTTAGGAGATTATTGTGGTCTCCGACATGTTGATGTTGGACAATGAATCGATTTTAAGGCTGCATATGACGCGACGCGTTTGACCTTGAAAGGCTGGCCTTAGTGTTCAATGCTATCAGGAAGCATACCTAGAGTTTTGCATGGTTTGTAATTGAAGTATAAAAACATATTTAGAATCCCGGTTCAGGCAGAAGTTTTTTAACTTCTATTAAGGATTCAGTTCCATTACTTCTTGTCTTAGGAATAAGTAAACGGTGACTCTGGAGCCGTCCTAGCAATGAAGCACTCAATAAATTCATAGTTGTTCTGAATCTGACATTTGTCCGCAAGTGTTCGCACTGTCCAATCACTGATTCATATGTTTCGTATTTGACATATCGATCTTTGATTGGTTATCGCTCACTCGTCGTTGGTGTTCGGAGCCTACAGAGTTGATTAAGTCGCTTTAAATTAAAGTCCCCCACTGAAAATCAGTTTCATTACTGAGTGGGTAGACTCTAAATGTGAATTTATTTATTTATTTGTTTATGTATATTAAATTTGCTCTTTGGCATTTACAAAAAATTATATAACGTTATAACCGTAATTACTTTTTGTAGTTAGAGTATGCTTTTGTCTTAAAATATAATATGTTTCGAAGTCTGAATCTGTGCATTCTTATGTACTCACCATTTAAGATACACACGCTCACAGACGAACACGTCAAATAACAAATGCTAATAATGCATGTCCTTTGCAGCCTTAACGTATCAGTACAACTGATGTGTCGAGTTGTATTGATATTAAAGTTGTATACAAATTAAATTTGTTCTGGAACGTTTACTAACGTTTCGCAGTGCTTTAATTCTGCTGACGTGCTAATTGTCAACAACTAAATCTAGTGGAAAACGAAGATGCGATTTAAGATCCAAAAGTGACGTTAAATGTATCAGGAAAAAATGTACGTCCTTAAAGCTGTCACCGCTTTAGACCGCACAGCTATCTTCAATCATTATTCTATCATGTAAATCAAATATAAGTAAATCAACATTAGAGGTCATTTTTAGGCTCGTTTAGGTAAGGTATAAAGACGGCTCGGTAAATATTTAGTCCTGGTCTAACGTGTTTGTCCATGACAACCGCCAACCAGAATCGTGATTTCTACGGAGAAAAGAATTTAGTCCCGATCTGAATAGTTATAAGGCCGTCATAATTGGTACATACATTTTTATTCGCAGCGCAGAGAAAAATAATTTGCAGTATAAAATCATAAAAAGCAACAAACAAAAACATATATGACCACGGGAATAAATTCATATTCCAAAAACAAATTAAATTTACAAAATATTAAACCATCCATATAACTCTGCGTATTAGGGCAGGTTTTAGTCTCTGTTATCATTTACTGATACGTTAAGTCTTCGAGTGACAAGCGAACGTATTTTCCATTTACTGTCCAATATAAACATTTTGGAGAAGCTAATCCTACGTTGTGTTTGAAATGTTACGATATGACGTCAGTAATCCCGCACTGCGAGCAGATGCGGTGGAGAGGGGGGGGAGGGGAGGGGAGGGGGGGGGGGGTGAACATTCGGGCGAATAACGAGGAGCGACAGCCTCAGATGTTAAAACTGCCAGTGGGTAAATAACGTAAAGGTAAAATGATTAAAAAACCTTTGATTATGTCTCCCGTTAAATGAGATGTTGTATTTGATGCGTTTTAGTGGGTAAGCTCGTAAAACTGGCTGCACACACCGACGTGATTGCGTTTCTACTTCAGTGTATAATTAAGTCATATCCTGATTACTTTGTTAATAAGAAGTGTATTCAAAGTATGAAAATTGAGTTATCAAAACATTGTGAGTAATTTAATTTCTTTATATGTTTTCTTTCTTTTATATATTGACTTTGTTTTTGTATTGCCAATAAACAACAACAATGTAATATGTAAAATTGCAACTTTAGACGGTCACAAGACTACCCTCATCTTATTTTAACATCACAAAATCGTATGTCGATTAGTTACACATTGTTTATCAGGAATTCAGTGTTTAATTAAATAACAAAAGCATTGTCAATGCGTTCGCAATACCATCGCAATTTGTAATTCATTTGTCAGGTCAAGTGATCAGTCCTCTGTTAGCTAGCTTAAGTCAATTTGCAATCAAATGTATGCCCAATGTCCACACCAGCCTTTATAGCCTATGTTTTCAACAGAGAAGGCATTTGCTCATGTATTGTGTTTAAATACCAGCAAACTCCGATAAAACGTATCCAGTGTGGAGTGTGGACACAACGCAGCGCTTTCATGCGTTCTGGCTACACAGCAACAAAGAAAACAAAAATACCATCAATTGGGGGTATAATTGAATTTTTGATCAATGTTTGTGCAGAACCTGTCTACATTATTAACGAATAAAGTAGTGATATACGACCAAGCTAGGGGAACAATAGCAGAGCAAACGTCAAAATAGATTATCAATTATTGAAGTCGATAACGTTGCGAGTCCGGCGATAAACAACGGAGATGTTCGCTGTACGGACGAACACAATTCACATATGTTTTTCTACCACGTGAATTGGTTTTTCATATATTATGCAACAATTGTACGTCCTGCACGTTCTCCACATAAAGGGCATCATGAAGCTATTCAAGGAGTAATATATGCAACCCAGCGAGCTCGTGAAACGTGTAGCTAGTATATATTTGAGATTCAGTCAGTCAGTCTCTCTCTCTCTCTCTCTCTCTCTCTCTCTCTCTCTCTCTCTCTCTCTCTCTCTCTCTCTCTCTCTCTCTCTCTCTCTCTCTCTCTCTCTCTCTCTCTCTCTCTCTCTCTCTCTCTCTCTTTCACTGTCGACCTTTCTCTTCTCTGACTTCTTCCTTATGAATAAACCCGAGAAACGTGAGACTGCGAAAAGAAAAGGTTTAGACCGTAAAGATTTTTGAATGCATTTAAAATAATAATAACAGCCTTCTAGCCTTGGTTAACTTGGCTTATTAAAATAAATAAGTAAAAAAGTGTATTTTCACTATTGTCTGCACTGCGATTTGAGCATCTCGATTAACTACTGTTATATAACCGCGTTTCTGTTGTTATTTTTCAAGATAATATAGCAAGAAATACTACTATTATACATCTTAATAAAAAATGTGAATACTAGTTGCAAAAAGATTTAAAATTCCAACCTGACAATCCACATCCCAACATCGTTTTGCCTATTATTATGTATTATAAGTGAATGAGTAGCTATGATAAAGACAACATCCTCGTAAGATAGCATAACACAATAACCCAGCTTATAAAACCAATCGACAATGTTTTGACACTATTTGGGACTAATATATATGAGAGAGAGAGAAAGAGAGAGAGAGAGAGAGAGAGAGAGAGAGGAGAGAGAGAGAGAGAGAGAGAGAGAGAGAGAGAGAGAGAGGTCGATAGATACATATAGATAATAGTCTTAATTGAAGGTGGGATTAAAGCCAGCAAGGCCTTATCTTCCATCCAACCTTATAACAGATAATACATTTAGGTATTACACATAGACAATAAACAATAAGCAATAAACAGTTGTACATAAAAAGTAATAATACGAGGATAAGTGTAGGAACATTAAACTACCTAATACAAATACTGAAAGAGAGAGATAGAGAGAGAGAGAGAGAGAGAGAGAGAGAGAGAGAGAGAGAGAGAGAGAGAGAGAGAGAGAGAGAGAGCAGCTGCAGAAGAATTACGATATGGAATAGTTGGACCCGGCACCTCCACCAACGCGGTTTCTTGACCTTGAGGGATTCTTCGTTCAAGGTCGTTATCAATAAATAAACCTAGCAATCGACAATCGTGTGTTTTACTATCATTTGCCTCTAACCAATATCAATAGCGGTATTCACGTTAGATGGTTGGTGTGACGTCAGCCGTGAGTATTATACTTATTATCTTACCACCATGTCTTAAAATTAATTAAATAAATAATATATTATTTTTAACGTTATTAATATTCCTATTTTATTATTATAAAACACATTTTTAATTTTAAGTTAGAATAAAGTAAATGTAGGGGCCAAGAAGATTCGATAATAAATGTTTGATTTTCTACCCGCTATACGTTAAAACGTCTTGTCTGTGTATTAGATGCGTTCTGTATAACGAATACAAAAAAAAAGCATTGTGTATACGGAGTGTATCAAGTAAAACGAATGCACGATGTGTTAATGTTATTTTCAGCTTCAACACTACTGTTGGTCTTTTCATATAGTGAAACACAGGGGATCGCATTTTGTTTTTAACGTTTACATAAACTTAATTAGTTGGTTCCGATAACAGTAAGAGTTCCCAAATAAACGCCAAAATGGTAAATAGAAATAAACAAAGGGAATGTTAATTCGGAAGATAAAGGCAGAGGATTAAATTGTATGGACAGAACAGTCAAAACAATGTGGATCTCACAGGGCGTTAGATCCGCTGTCGAGCTATATTGGATTAAAATGATCAGGGCGGTCAGAGAAACCCTCCCCTCCCGCTTTCACCCTCCCCCACCCTACCCCACCCCTGTGAATGACATTTACGGATTACCGCACCCAAAATATCCGTCCCCATTCCCACTTTATAGCTTCCTTCCTGTCCACCAGGGTTAGAGTAGCCTCCGGGAAAAGTACTAACACTAAACCGCGAAATAAAGGACAGGAAACTCGGGTAGTGAAAATGTATCACTACCTTAATTTCAGTTCGAAATTGAGGAATATTTCGTTTATCTCGTCTCGCGTCTACCCGAGGGTTCTGGTGCTCAACGGACGGGCGAACAGATGAAGCCTATTGCCCCCCCACCCAGGGCAGCTTCTCCAAGCGATGCGCGTGGGCGAGTGGCTACGGATATCATTGTGTATATTACACTCAATGCAAATGTGAGTTAATGTGAAATGGCAGCGAGATGTTCCATATATACAGGCGGAACTGGTGCCCTATAGATAGAAGGGCGATTGACAATATAAACATTGCCGATACATTTATATGCACGCGGCTGTTGGACGTAGATTAACGCATGTTTCCAATATACGAGCTACAGTTTTGTTAATTATGGTAATTGCCGCTCTAAATAATGTCACGTGATACCTTTACTTCCAGATGTATAAGCGAAAAGAGGAAAGGAATGTTTGTACCATAGGATTTTTTTCTAAATACCAACTTATAATAAACAATATCTTGAATACGTACTTACATTTTGTATTTAACTGTGTTACACATTTTATTCTTCTTATTTTTTAATTTAAGAGTCATATTTCGACTCCTATCAAATTGATAATGATAAACAATGAAATATGATTAATTGTGTAATTTTGCCAATAAATTCTTAACATGCCCTTATTGTCGTTTTCAGTTCAAAACACCATTTTCAACATTGATATAGGTCTAGGTCCCTTAGATAGAAGTAATCACAATCTTCTAATGACCACCAGTTTTTCTGTTTGGAGTTTAAAAATGGCGCCCGGTTGAAGCCACCATGCATTTTGTATGTAATGTTTGTTGAAACTATGGTAACTTATCCAAGATTAGTAAATCAGCCGATTAAAAAGTTTGGTGAATTCGGACCTAAATCTTCAATTACAACACTGCGCAACAATAAAAAAATAGTTTTCAAATGTTATGTCAAGGTATACATTTTTCATTGTTCGGCATTGTTGCCATTGAAGATTTAGAACACCGTGATTAATTAATTCTATCTAAGGGTCCTAGATCAATTTTGACAATTGTTTATTGTCCCAACCAATCAGTAACAAAGACAGGACCCGCAGTTCTTTCTTTCAGCCTCCCTTCCACCGTGTACTTGTCGATATTTGAATAGACCTTCTAATAAAATACTCAATTGAACAAACACCTTGGCAAAGCCGTTCTACCTCACTACTTAGTATAGGCGCAAAATGCTGCACCATCCAGCTTAACTGATCCTACATTTCTGGGGGTTTATTTTACCCCTACCACAAGCATAATCTTTGGATAGACTTTTTGAAACATAATGACTCACCTCGGGAAGTTTTGTCTGTCATCGACCTTGGATCTAGGATAAAAGTGAACCGCAATTGCTGTATTATTTTAAATGTAATTGAAGGTATAAAATAAAAATCAAGGTTGAATAACGTTTGTATTCATGGAAGATTCAATTTCAAGATAGGATTGCCTAAGAGTGACGGGTTTATGACACGACTACCATTAGCGGGTGTATAGTTTGCGTAGTCACAGTGAAGTTTATTTGACAACACATCTATACATGGAAGTACCGAGGGGTAGAATGGAGGGGAAAGGGGAGGGGCAACTTCGGAATTCTATAAATTAGCGTAATCTGGAACCGAACCAGCGTCTTCTCTAAGTAAAGCCTGTGCGGTAGCAGGCTGAGCCATCTCTACCAGCTAAACGTGATAATCTAGCAATTTCACACAAGCCATGTTTGGCTTGGTCTGTCCTGATTGTCCGCAAGTGCATCTCCACGTCTATTTGTCTTACTGTCTGGCTTCTTTGTCTTTCAGTCCTTTGTCTACCTCCTCGTTCGTGTCCTGGAGCTATGAAACCATGGACACAATTCATTTATCTCTTCCAATTAATTACGACCAATATGGCTCAAGTTGATCGTGTCAGTTTACAGCGAAGTGTGGTCGACATTGCATTACAGGAATGCGAGTTTAGAAGGGGCAAACTGCAACACATGACATGCATACAAAGGTAATACAATCTGGATTTTAATGTTATACCTTCAATTACATTGAAAATAATACAACACCCTTAACAATCACCTAACAAAAAACCTACCCGTTTAAAATTAATTACACAAATTTGTAAATGTCTCGCTACCCACTCAGTTACAATAATGTGTGGTTTTAGTGGTGGACAATATCCGAGTATAATTTAGTATGTGCGTCGTTGTTCTGCAAAGTCATCGTTTATGTGCATCGTAATCGAACCCGGCATCTTCTGCATTGGCAGTTTAGGACCAGCGAGCCACAGTTATTTTTCAGTTCATTTCAATCTGTGCACTCCAAGATCTCCAAGTGGAATTATTTGTGTTCGGAATATTTCATCTGGCTGTGTTTTCTACAGTGTTGGCCAAGTGATGAATAATGCTCTATAGTTTCTTTCAATGCCACTACTTGCCTTAATATATTGTTATTTGTAAGGAATAATAAAGTACCCTATTTCTTAACTACCTTTTCATTTTTAATTTAGGCACGAATTTCAAGCTTGGTGAATTTATATCATACTGCAAGAACCAAGGCAATGGAAAGACAATTTTACTGGCGTTATTTTGATATATTGCCCATCTTAAGTTGATAAATATTGTGAAGGAGGCTTTTGAAATTGTCTACGCTTCTCTGCATAATATGTTGAAATATTGGCTATTAGATTGAAGTGTTTTAATGTTCAAAGTCCCTTCAGAGAGAATGCTGGCTGTCCAAACCCTCCCTGTCAATAGCGTCGCCCGTATTTGCATGGGAATTGGTTGTGCGTTTGTTTTGACAGCTGTTGATTAATTCCATAAAAAATAACGGGTTTTTCAATTCGAGATAAAAAAAACAATTATAGCATTTCAATTCTGAAGATAGACAACATAAGAGTATTTGAACAAAGAATCCATTTCCAGTAATTAATTATTTTCTAATGAAACGTTTCTAAAGTAAACATTTTAAACATTGATTTCGAATTTAAAAACTTCATTCAAAGCACGAGATAGTTGCATTCATATAACACGGAACAATCATATCCTATGAACACACATGCCGCTACTTTGAAAAACACAATTTCTTTAATTCCACATAGTTCTAAACAATTTTAATTTATAGGCGTCATATAATAATTGTATAACGACAATAGCACACACCGAACAAATAGAATGGTTAGTTAACATAATACACACTCTCGCTAACCAAGTGAAGTTTGAACCATCCACTGCTTTTGTGGAAGAGACGTTAAACTAGGTTTCCATGTTTGCTTTCTTCCAACGCAGCCCACTGGCGTCACGTGAGCGCGCTGTGTCCATCTCGTGACGCAACGCAGCCCACTGGCGTCACGTGAGCGCGCAGTGTCGATCTCGTGACGCAACGCAGCCCACTGGCGTCACGTGAGCGCGCTGTGTCCATCTCGTGACGCAACGCAGCCCACTGGCGTCACGTGAGCGCGCAGTGTCGATCTCGTGACGCAACGCAGCCCACTGGCGTCACGTGAGCGCGCTGTGTCCATCTCGTGACGCAACGCAGCCCACTGGCGTCACGTGAGCGCGCAGTGTCGATCTCGTGACGCAACGCAGCCCACTGGCGTCACGTGAGCGCGCTGTGTCCATCTCGTGACGCAACGCAGCCCACTGGCGTCACGTGAGCGCGCAGTGTCGATCTCGTGACGCAACGCAGCCCACTGGCGTCACGTGAGCGCGCTGTGTCCATCTCGTGACGCAACGCAGCCCACTGGCGTCACGTGAGCGCGCAGTGTCGATCTCGTGACGCAACGCAGCCCACTGGCGTCACGTGAGCGCGCAGTGTCCATCTCGTGACGCAACGCAGCCCACTGGCGTCACGTGAGCGCGCAGTGTCCATCTCGTGACGCAACGCAGCCCACTGGCGTCACGTGAGCGCGCAGTGTCGATCTCGTGACGCGATGAAAGTTAAGCCACATTTCAAGTATTTGCGTCAACGACTCAACGCAGTATTTTGGCTACGTTGAAAAACGCAAGCGTGGTAACCAAGCTGTACTGAATGCTACACATGGCAACCCTACCCAAAACCGTAAGAATTACTTGTGCATATGGCTTGTGAGAAAGACGCTATGAATAAACTATACTGTGATAAAATAATCGATGATGTATTAAAGGTGAGTAAACTGTTTAAAAGTAATTAATTTACTAGGATACCATGGACGTATGTCCGCCTCCGACTACGCCATATGTAGCAGCATTTCGATGAGTGTCAATGCATCAGTTTTTCAAATGTGTAAGTTATACGCCCCCCCCCCCCTCTCTCCCCACTGGCGAAATCAATTATTGGGCTGACTGGTGGTAGGTTTGCCCCGCCTGCTTTTTTGAGCCATTCCGCCCCTGAATCACTGACCTTGTGGCTGACAAAGGCAGTGGGTGTAAGGATGCCGTACGTTGGTCTCCGCTCAGTTGCAAATTGAATGCTGCCATTTTGTAGGCAAAGGAGAAACTTTTTAAATAAAAATTCTGTTATTAATCACAAAGTTTTGTATTGATATTAATGTTTATTTAATGCGGTTCAACATGTTTAGGATTGAATGATCGTAACACGCTAATGAGAATGACGTCATGCATATGCGGTCATGCAATGTGCAACATGACAGCAGCGCTAATGAGAATGATGTCATGTATATGCGGTCATGCAATGTGCAACAAGACAGCAGCGCTTATGAGAATGACGTCATGCATATGCGGTCATGCAATGTGCAACATGACAGCAGCGCTAATGAGAATGACGTCATGCATATGCGGTCATGCAATGTGCAACAAGACAGCAGCGCTAATGAGAATGATGTCATGCATATGCGGTCATGCAATGTGCAACATGACAGCAGCGCTAATGAGAATGATGTCATGCATATGCGGTCATGCAATGTGCAACATGACAGCAGTGCTAATGAGAATGACGTCATGCATATGCGGTCATGCAATGTGCAACATGACAGCAGCGCTAATGAGAACGATGTCATGCATATGCGGTCATGCAATCTGCAACATGGCAGCAGCGCTAATGAGAATAATGTCATGCATGACAGCAGCGCTAATGTGAATGACGTTATGCATATGCGGTCATGCAATGTGCAGCATGACAGCAGCGCTAATGAGAATGATGTCATGCGGTCATGCAATGTGCAGCATGACAGCAGCGCTAATGAGAATGACATCATGCATATGCGGTCATGCTATGTGTAACATGACAGCAGCGCTAATATATCTTCTTACCGATTCTTAATTCTAACTCAAGGTCTTTCGTGTGGATGTTACCGAAAATTAACGCATTTAATGAAAGTGTGCATTGTAACCTATGGGTTCATTTAGGCTGAATGCTCTGAAATCTATCAGCCCGATTATTTTGTAGCATTGATTTAGTATAATTACAACTAAATGTTATTGTGTAGTATGCGATATGAGCGCATTGATACAGGAACATAACTACTTTCACTGCTTTCAATGCAGAAGGCACAGGGTTCGATTTCCGGTTAGTGATGTGTTTTGTTTTTTTTAACTTTGGATGTTAACTTCAATCTGTCTCTTTGATACTGGTGTATACGTAAACGGTGACTTTGAAGCCGTCTTAGCAACGAATCACATAATAAAATATAGTGTAAATACTTCCCTCCCCCCCTCCCTCCCCCCTCCCTCCCCCACTGAAAATCAGTTTTTGTAAATGCATGAGTGGGTAGACTAAATACTATTTAATTTATTAATACTGACTAATGAACACGCGCGGACTTCGCTAGCTTAAAAACATCGAACCAATATGCGATACGTCCTATGTTCAATTGTAGCACGCAAAAATATATTTCAAACCTTTCTCCTTATCTCCGAGATTTATTTTGTTTTCTTGCCAAACGAGTTTCCGAACAACCGATCGCGTGCATTCGATGTATCGAAGTGTCGATGTGTCGATCTTGAACACATTTCACGCCCGACGTGTTCGCAGTGCTCGCGTGATCAGCGCACACTCAGCAAAGCAAACATTTAATAGAAATACGTTTTTTCTCTCCCGACAAATTATTTATTCAATTGGTCGTAAATAAAAATAAAACGAGAAATTATTTTTTGTTTGTTTATACCCATGCTGTAAAACGTTCTACGAGGTTGTAAAGATGGCGAGTTTTATCACCTGTGGGTTTAAGATACAAATAATGCCCTTAGGTGGTCATTTATTATTTTTCATGAATGATTAATTATTAGGTTCTGTTCCAACGGACTTTCAGTGAGGATAATGCAGATGACGTGTGCTCAATCTTATACCCTCCGACATTAGTAATATCTGATCCAATAACTATTATAAAATTAGCTTTAGTTTAGACTTATCTTTTACTATTCTTAACACATTATATTAAGAAAATTACTTACTCTTTATTAGTTTATAACAAAAACAATGTATAACAACAATGTAAATGTAGGCATAATATGTAAACAATGAATGTAAAAAAAAAAAAAACGTAAAGACCATTGTATACTATTACTGCTTTCATAGCCACTCACCATTGTTATTTCTTGTATGATTGTAAAAATTTGTAAATGTAACTTTTGTACTATTAGAAATAGAGGCATATAGGCCTAAACATTCACACATTTAGTTTTAATCTAACAATAGCTTAGACCTAACATAAGGATCTTTGGACTACACGGTGAAAACTGTTCTAAATAATATTATGCATTATAATTAAACCTGTAAATGTATACATATTATGTGTCCTAAATAAATAAATAAAATAAATAAATAAATAAATAAGTGTGTCACGGGTAGTTCTAGACACATTCTTGTAGCGCATCATAGCGAGTCAGCCTACCAAGGGAAGTGGGATTCCTATGACCTAGGTCTTGAATATTTTAAGCTTTAAGGAAAACGTTATTTGTAAGTTCTAACTTGACTTAAGCCAGAGCGCAATGTGCCAATAATCTATACCAAGCAATGTTGTCCATCGTGAGTCATAACTTTATTAATAATTATTTAAATTTGGTTAATGTTTTCTGTTCCATGTTAGCCGTTTCACACTATATATTCAGTAACACTCCGTAATATACTCAAACTGTGTTTTAACTGTCATTCTTCAATGTATTTCGGTTGTGTTGTAAGTGATATTTAGGAGATTAGTATGGTGTCTTTGAGAAACATTTGTTTTTGTTTTATATTATTGCATCCAACGGGTATCTAGAATTTTGAAACCTATTGTTGAATATTTTGTTGCTGAATGTGAATGTGATGTGAATGTGCTGAATGTGTTTGTTGCTGAATGTGTTTGTTGCTGAATGTGTTTGTTCCTGAATGTGAATGTGATGTTAATGTGAATGTGCTGAATGTGTTTGTTGCTGAATGTGTTTGTTGCTGAATGTGTTTGTTCCTGAATGTGAATGTGATGTTAATGTGAATGTGCTGAATGTGTTTGTTACTGAATGTGTTTGTTACTGAATGTGTTTGTGGCTGAATGTGTTTGTTGCTGAATGTGTTTGTTGCTGAATGTGTTTGTTGCAGAATGTGGTGATTTATTTATTCACCCTATTCATAGCAAACCTTGATGTGGTGATAATAAAATAATTGGAAACCAACAAATATAGCCAGTATATTTAGATGAGCGTAGCGAAGCGGAGTGAATCTCTCCATACAACTCGATCGGCGCTTTGTCTGTGTGTATGTCTGTATGTATGTCTGTATGTATGTGCGCTAAATTTTGTTCGTCGCGCACAGGTCAAACGGCTTGACGTATTTGGCTGAAATTTTCGGGCAACGTTTGTGACCACGAAACTCGATGCTGTTAACATAATCAGCAAAATTCGTCAAGATGCCAACCTAAAAAAAATTAATTACTGAAAAATAAAATTTGTTTATTTATTTAATTAAATGAAAACTTACTAACGGATTTAAATAATGTTTCACATGTAGGTTTATATCAACAGTACCAACAATTGACAATAATTTTTAAAATTGTAAGTTTATCCGCTATGTTATAAAAAAATATTGTTTATTTACAACAATAATTTCTTCATTTTTACAGTGTTCCGCCGATATGATTCGCATTTGCGGACTTTTGCAATGAGATGCACATAGTATACACCAAAAATAGCGTACGTAACAATACCTATGCGCTATTATTTGGAATTTCGATAGCTGTCATAGAATGGCGGCAATGACGTAAGATGCCAACCTACAAAAAATTAACAACTGAAACACATGTTTTGTTATTTATTTAATTAAATTAAAACTTACCAACCGATATAAATAATTTTGTATATGAAAGTCCACATCAATAGTACCAACACACGACAACAGTTTCAAAATTGTAGCTTTAACCGCAATGTTATAAACAAATATTGTTTATTTACGGCAGTAATTTTCTTCGTTTTTACAGTGTTCCACCGATATGATTCGCATTTGCGGACCATTGAAGTTAGATGCACAAAGTATGCTGCCGAAATGGCTTAGGCAGATAGACCTTTCTAACTATGCATTTGGAAGTTTGATAGCTATCATAGAATGGCTACAATGACGTGTTATATTTAATGACCTTCACGGCAAACGTGCAAATGTTAACAACAAACTTGGTCGACAAATTAAAAAGCTTTTATTATGATTTAAAAGCGGGTTATTGTATGATTAATTAATATTACATTTTAGATATAGTCTGTATCTACATTATGGAATTTTCCATACACTGATAGGTTTAATAATTTATGAATTAGAGCCTATTGAGTAGACCACGGTCGAATGAAATTATGTGGAAATCCATCAACTTGAAGGTTTTAATTTCTTTAAAGAAAACTTCTTAACGGATTTAAATAATATTACGTGCATTTATTAGCTACATATCAAGAAATAATATACTTAAGTTATAAGGTTGTAACTTGATCCGCCATCTTGTAAAAAAATCATATGTTTATTATAAAGGTATTTTTTTTTTTAAAGAGTAATATGATATGCAAATGATTTATTTGATTTGATACATTGAAAAAAATCGCTCATCTGTCAACGCGGAGCGTTTTCCTAGTAATCAAAATGTATAACTTATTCTTTCCCAAAAATTCAACGTCTGAAAAACCCTAAGCCAAGCCTAGTGGAGTTTGTTTCCCCAGTGTGCGTGTGACGAAAAATGTGAGTCCGCTAGATTTTCCAGGGGTTAACCGGTCCCCTTTCAGACATCTCATTTGATGGGAGCCTCGCCGCATGTTCTCAGTCTAATGACGTAATCTTTCTTGATGCCCTCACGTCAGGTTCGGCTCACTTTCTTATTCACGCTCGGTCCTCGTCGCCTTCGTTGCTACGCGCGATCATTTAGCTGCGAGAAATGAGCTTCGCTTCTTATGACAAGTGATGTCGCACTGTTCCGCTCAATCCAATCATTGGGAATAGCTTTTTATAAGACTTCTTTCGTACTGATTCTGTGCACTAAGATATGAAGTACAGTGAAGGCAAATAATGCTAACAGCAAACATAATAAAACAGCAAATATATTAAGATAATAAATCACCCATGAGAGTGATTCTCAAATGATAACATACATAGAAATTGCAACTGTTTTGTACAGAGGGATGATTACAATTTTTGTTTAAAATAAAATTAACGTTAATCATCAGATCCTATTGTATGGGGCCTACGCTGATATTCCCTTAAGAATACGAAAGGAAAGAATTTAATATAAAAGTGAATATTCTTACATAATATTTATGTACATATATGGATATGAAGATCGGGAAAAATTTCAGGAACTATAGATAATTTGAATTAACAATTAATACAAATAAAGACAACGTTTATAATGTGATAATAAAGTAATGATTTAGCTGGTAAAGTTAAACATTTCAATCATTTCGGGCGGCGAAAGCTAAAGATATCATTAAAATAATATTAATACTATTTCCATATTTTGTTATTTATGATTTATGGTAGTATACCTCTTATGAGCGACTACCTCTCTTGAAAAAACGATTAAAAATTGTGGGGATAATCATACAAGAGGCAACATTACATTTTATTACGTTTCACAAAGTACTGTTTTCTAACTGGCCGTAAAACTAGGTAATAAAACCATTCATAAACTTTTATCTGGGGAGTGTTTCTTGTCTTGACTCGCAGCCGACAAGCGTTATCTTTGACGGGACTGTGGGCCGGGAAAAATGTTTCAAGCTAATGTTTAGTTTATAAATACCCAAGTATTAAGGCTTGCGTTCCACGAAAATGAGACAGCGCAGAAAACGTTCACAAACAAGCCCATTTTTTGTTTTAGAAAATTGCGTTTTCATGAATTTCTTTTCAATATCCAATTTTTAATAACTTTTCATGCATTTTATATTGTCTTTCACCAAACCCCCCAAAACCGATTATCATACCTCGATCGCAACACAAAGTGTGAACAATGTAAAGAATCTGGGTATATATCGCTTGTTGGTAATGATGCATTACAACCTTTGTTTCCCTTAAAGTGATAAGCCAATTAATTTGAGCACAAACCACGCTACTCACTGCATCCCCTCCAGTTGTTCAAATGCAATTGGGAGTATGTACTCATGTGAACTAATAAACATTTGATTAATTACGTTTCACGGATGCATCGGAATTCCAGTGCGGCTGTTGCATTCCGGTTCATAATTACCGTCGCTAAGCTCAGCTAAACGCGTCATAGGGGTGGACAAAGACGTACGGGTGACTTCACTCGTGATGCTTTCAGTCGGAGATAGCAAACACCCTTTTAGAACACCCTTGTTTTGAGCAGATAACGCAACTTAAAAACGTTCACAATAAATGGTGTGTTTTTTTTACAATGAGATTTATACATCCTTGGAAATAAATATAAATTGATTTTTGAGAATTTTGGGCCAATCAAAAATATCTAAACAAATATTTTCCCATTTATGCGCATCGTTTAATATTTTTGTCGACAGAATCTAAGAATACAGAATGTATTAATAAAAAATTTCGGGGCACACCAAACTCGTCTTGTTTTTAACGCTTGTTTCAAGTATACGCATTTTGAAACGTCGCGAACTAAGTTAGCACTCGTCACACTGAAACGAAAAAGAAAACGCAAAGGCTTTCATCTAAACATTACATTTTTTAAACAATGCAATAATATCAAGATTAAATGCTTTATTAGTAACTGAATGTTTAAAAACTGCCTCCTTTGCCAGAAAATGGCGGCATTCCATTTACTAATTCTATTCAGTAAACATCACAGCATAAAAGCGAAACGGCCTTTTCAACACAAGTATCAGAACTGAGAGTAATAGCCCAAAGCAAAGCCGTAAGTTGCTACATAACTACTTGATGTATATTATTTTCCATGTATAAGGAAACGAAGTCCTACGCTACCCTGGCGCTACGCCAGCTTCATAACATTTTCATACAGAACGGATCAAGTTGAATATAATTATGAGACATCTCCTTGCTTTTGTGTGTCTATCTAAATCTTGCTTCCACCATACATGAAATTGTCTCTAGAGTTGCATCACGTTGATTATCCCCAAGGTGTTACTTTAATTACCACTTTATATAGCTAAGTGACCCGCGTATTATTGCAAGCATTGCAGCTAACTAATTGATTGCTGTGTAAATGTAACCACACATTAAACTCACATCTGTATGGACATCTGAAACAATCTTCAAAGCAATGTTATAATAATATCAACCGAAACTGCAACAATAATAATATTGTGTTTTGCTCTTAAAATAATTAGTACAGGATACAAACGAAATGTGTTTGTGTATACTCTTATTGTATCTTTAAACAACCAAAGCCTTTTATTAACTAAACTTTCGGTAAATGATAATGCCAATGGTGGGTTAGTAATAATAAGGATAGGCCTATACTCATTGTATTAACGTGTAGTAGTAATAATAATAAGTACTACGCATTGATCAACGAGAAGGTTATCTGCATTTAGTCGGGTCAACTTGTATGATATAAGATATACATGACTTTTATATTTAAGAAGTACAAACACAGAGCTTATGCAACCTGGGATCAGGCCAAGAAACGGTTTGGTAACCGCTTTGCACACATACGCTAACTTCATATACTGCTTAGAAGATATACGTTAACATTATCTGAGGGTCCCATACAACTAGACGACCGACTAGTCTTATCACGATGCGATGTGAAGACGTGGGGTCACCTCAGACGAGGCGAACTACGTGCGTGTATTGATTCTATTAGCCTACACAAAAGAACAAGTCACACAGAAAATATTGTAATAAGTATTGTAGTAAAGGTATTGACTGTTCAAACTTTATATTTATTCTGACTAGAAAAGGCGATGCTTAAATATTCTCCTAAAAATCTCAGTTCATTACTTTCCATATGTGATGGATACTCCTGCATCCACAAATGAATATTTCTTGATCTAAATATAACTTAGGCCTATGCACGCGTTTATTGAATATCGCAATCAAATCATATTTGCGTTGAAAAATATATGTATGCCTAGTCTAATTTCTAATGATACCTTTGTTACAGTGACTATCGAAACATGTATATATCTAATTAGATTTGGAATTAGTTTATAAACAAAAATACGTTTTCTGTACTTCATCATTCTTATTGCCGTTCATACTCGACTTTGAATTGCTCTGCATGTTATTTCGTTAAATGAATCACTAAATGGCGGCTTTGTTTATACCGTGCATACACAATGTAAGATTGTCAAGGCTAAACATAAGAACAAGATTACAACACCCTTTAAGACATAGAAAATGAAATCTAGTCCGGACTACATTTTCCCTCTTCTTCATAAATAGGTCCGTATTCAAATGATATGCGAATTGCAAAAAAGCACCATAGCAGTGACTTCTACGGTTAATTGGCGCAGGTTCCAGGCATGTAAGACGACAATTTACTTGGGTGTTATTAATTTACAGCCATTCACTTGATAGGAGATGTATTGATGTAACAGAAAGGACACGGACACGGACAGAACAGAATACAACTCCTATGAAAGTTGATGTCTGCCGACTGAAGCCAATGATTAAACAATGCTATAATGTTAACAACGCGAAACGATTACAAATGATACACTGAAAATATGTAAATAAAAATAGTTAAAAGAAATGCTCCTTTGTTGATTGTTCATACCCTTCCATATCATTTTACCAGACCTTCCTCAAAGTCATATTACGATTGGATACAGTTGTAAAATAGAGGACGTGATAGAATGTTGTGTAAATTACATTTATTCATCTCTGTTCTTTATTATCTTAACTTTGCATGGTTTTATCATTTTATCACTGTTCTGTAGTTAAAACTGTATGCATAATCATAAGGTACGGTTTTACACTGGAACGCGTATAAAAAGATACTTTGATGGTTGTAAACGCTATTTCCGGTTATTGCTTATCAAAAATATTAAAAGTAGGTACTCAGAAGTCACCGTCCATCGAAAATTGCTGTTTTGGTGTTTCTCTTGATAATATGATGCTATTTCAAGACATATTAGAGACAATATCAACAGGTTTTGTTAAATTATTTACTTATCTGCATGTTATACTCATTATGCACGTTATTCTCAAGTTTAAATGCTAACGCTAATAAATTTTAGTTGTAACTTACATCAGTTGTTAGCAATACTGAACATAAAAGTGTTGTATTGTACATGATAAAAAAATAATTATAACGTAAGTTAGGTTATGAATACGCTAAATAACTATCTTCTAATAAAGAATAACTTGTATTCGCGAGGAGATTTGCAAGAAAAATTATTCACACAAAAATAGTACATACATTACATACAATTCGATTGTATGTGCAAACTTGGTATGCTCAATACAGGAGCCAATTAGAAATTATATTAACCGAAGGGATTCTGTCTTCATTTAAATAAAGAACAAGTAAACGAAAACCAGTGCTATACTTGCACAACATTATAAATAAAGTACTAAACTCACACTTCAAATCCTAAACTTTGAGTTTAACCAAGGATCTCATGTGTTTGAAACTAAAATGTCACAGAGATTCCTAACTGAACAGTATAGTCGAGACAAGAGTACACCTACATGACCACATCACAGGCCTGACGTATATCCAGTCTTTGTTGTAATTTAGCCACCTATCGGGCACACAAACATGAGCCTAACTTTGTACACACTCAGTGGTGCTCGTACATATACGTGCGACGTCATGTAATGCGCCCCCCCCCCCCTGTTATACCGTGATGGCATTCATCAACGCAATATTATACACATACCACCATATGCGTGAATTGAAAAAACGTACTCATATCGCAATTATCCCTGATCACTAATTAACGTATTTGTTACCCGGGATATTTGCAACATTCTGTTACTGGTAATGACTGAATGTTAAGCCAATACATGGTAATTTAATTGTGACGTATGTGCGTGTTCTCGATGGGTCGTCTCTTTGTTTAGTGGCAAAAGTCAGGCGCAATGCGTTTTTGCTGATGATTTGGAACGAAAATTGAGCATTGAACTAAAAACACTGATGCGGTGAACAATCAAGAGTTTGAATCATATCCAATTTAAAACGAGTTAATAATTGGACGTCGTGTTTACTTTCATATGTCGACTCACTTCGACTAGTTGTGCATCACCAAACATATTTCTACAGTTACTTTCAACTATTGAGGAAACGCAGTCGATAAGTAAAATAAAATTTAATTTTACGCCTAATGAAGTAGCGATTTTTAATTCATTAATTATTTAGTTGCATAAATAATTAAATATCAGTATATTGTTTTATTATTAAAAAAGGTACGTTTGAAAAAAAAATAAAACCGAAATTTAGAAAGTTCGACATTTTCTCGTTGAACATTTTTTTCTATATTAGAAAGAAAGATACTATTTTTAAAATATTTTAGCGGAATAGAATCTGTTACTATCAATTCTTTCAATTGCGATTTTTCTGTTTTTTCAAAAGCATCATTTAGAGCATTTAAAATTATCCAGATATACATTGTATTAGAACAAGCAGTATTTATATTAGCTTCTATAGAAGCACGCTGAACTTGCCTGGTTTACTTAATTTATTATTACATTTAGATTATTGGCATACAATTCACAATTGTTTGGTAAGTTCGAGGGCACTCGGTGTCCCGTTATGGTTTGGATTTTTGAAAGTTTTTGGTTCTGATTCTATAACGAGTTTTTTACGTTAAGTTTATTACTGCTGCATATTATTTATGATGTGATTATAGCTTTAGTAAAATGTGTCATGTTGTTTTTTATTATTATGTCCAGCCGAACACAGAAGCGTTATTATTTTTTAATCTCACAACTGCAAAAAATGTGGTAACATTTTCCGTGTATATGTCATATTATGTTAATTAGTGGTAAATTGCATGAAAACTTACAAAACGTTGCAGAGAAAATTCCATTTTGGCATTTGTGTGGGTGCTTTGGGGGCGCAGGGTGGACCCCTTTTCTCTTGAAGCTCCCTTATATAGTCTCACCTGCTTTTGTTAACGTTATAACAGCAACAACGCCTGCTGCAAATACTCGACCAGGCACTTGATGAAGACAATTGTTTATATTTTACGCCTCCGAGGGTCCGGGCTTTCTTTAGTTCAAGAATAAATATTATTGCGACTTAGAACCCCCTCCCACGATACTCCCCCCCCCTCCCCCTTCTATTATATTTTGTAATATTTTTTATACATATATTTAGCTGCAGGTGCTTCTAGATATTTATAATTAATAACAGACTCAATGATTCGGAAAAGTAATAATTTCCGGTAGGATACACCGCTTTTAGTTTGAAAATAAAGTTTTAATACGTTTGAGCGTATTTATTTTTACCATGTCGCATAAGCAGCAGTGATTTGCAATAAATAGGCCTATCAAGTAACGAGGGGCCTTGGGGGGTCAGATATAAACATGGATTTATGAATTAAACATTTATTTGTGGTTTTTATTTGTTTAATTATTCAATCCCACAAAACGACAAAATTATCATGACGCATATATTATAAGCAGTGTTTTGTTTTTATTATTATTCAGATTGAGCTAAACATTATGTTCCACTCAGAAGCGAAGTATGGTATGTTACGACTTGAAATTAATATTTGAATTCTGTTTTGACAGTCAAGATGATTTAAACACTATCCGAGACTACGTTCTTTAGAAGTTGTGTGACATTTGACATTACCGTACCCAAGTACAAAAACAAGAAATAGTTAAATTGTATTTCAAAAAATTTGTTTACATCCATGCACATTGATTACGGCCTACATGCGACAAAGTATGTATATTATATATTGTCAGAATATGTATATTAATTCAAAGTAGGCTTTACTCCAAAGACTACCCAAATGCAGCTTGGTGAAAGACGAAATTAGTGTTTAGTAAAATCGTGAGAACGCTACACAATATTGAAAAAATGATTACCACTTACCAACAAACAGTTGCGTAAGGACTAAACACAGAATTAAACAATGTTTAAACCTTTGCATCCTAAGGTTTGTTATTTTTCTAGACAAATAAAGAATTGATAATAAATTGGTTCCCATGACAACCACATTGATTGCAATATTTGAAATGTTTTAAATCTAATTCTTATGCAAGTAAATGTATTATGTAGCGTTTCTACGATATTACTACCTTTGATTTGGCGCGAGTTTCCTAGTTAGACTCACCTTTATCCGTAAACCCGTAATGAAATATCTAGGTTGGAAGCATTTGTTTACAATTATGAATGTAATAATAGCGCTTACGGCTCCGAGTGTACAAGCTATCTGTCCACTCAAAACGATTGTTGGAATTTAAACGAAATGTCAAACATGCTCAACCTCTCCCCCGCCCGATACCACCTGAAACCTCAACCACCTTAGCAACGACAGAACGAGTTGAACACCAGTAAGAAAACACAACGAATCACCCAAAATAAACTACCCCTCCGTTCAACCCCCTCTCGTTGAAGAGCGACTCACCTCTCAATCCAAACAATGCGAGGGTGTAACACGATCACTTTATTGCAGTAATAACCAAGTGGTTCTCAAGATAATGAAGGGGTTCGCACAATTACTGCGAGACCGCCTGGAAGCGACTATCAAAGGATGATAACCGGTAACTTGACCTCAACGCGAGCTAAGGGTAAACTCGAGCTCCCAGCGAAGACTACACATGGCTTCAGCTAACCTTCCAGCTTTTAGCGGCGCTACACAAACAATATATAATATGTCTGTGTATGAATTAACATTCATGTATGTGGAACTGATTGGTGTGGTGTTCGTGTAGGAAATTCGGGAGGGCGTGGGGTCCCCCATCCCCCATCCATTTTATCAAATGGAAGGTGGGTATTCTTCTACCTTATTTTTATAACAGTAAACATAAAACCAAACGAATACATTCATGTGTAATATTTGTGTAAACAAAACTTATGTTTTTATAAATAACAAAACAACAAAAAAATGTATGCAAGGTTTAAGAAGAATAATAAAGCAAAATTGAATTGAAAAAAAAAAATGTAGATTCGATTTGATTTGTGTGTCTTCTAGGGAAGCATCTCCACCGAATAGGGGTGTTTGAGACGAGTACCTGCAAGCTGTGTGGAAATGGGGAGCAGGATAGGAGCCACCTGTTTGTATGTCCAAAACTGGCAGGTGAACGTGACGCAATGCCGAGCGGCATGAAGAGGGTGGAGAAAGAAGCGTGTCTCTACTGGTTGACCAGATCTAGCATGATGGCATGATAGCCAAATGTACGCATTTGATAAGAAGAAGAAGACAATAACTACAGCTATTTTAAAAGCGTTTTTAATAATAGCTATAGTATAGTAGTAAAATAAGGGAAATTAAATTAGAGTTCGGAAACAAATCAAGACAAGTAATAGACTTTTAAAAATCTGTTGCGTGCGGGCGGTCTAACACTATGTTACATAAGAAAAACATATCAATCAATCAAATCAAATCAATCACATCAATCAAATTAATTAAAGGTTAATCAAATTAATGGTAAATTTTGCGTGGTCTTCTATTGCGACTATGCTCTGTCATCAAATGTATTTCAAAAGTAAGTTATGCCTCGTATGAGTATCATTTTAAGTTTTTTTTTTTTTTTACACACATATGAAACGTGCGCATTTATAGAGTCGCACCCATTTCTAGTAAAAACTAGGTGAAGAGTGTTTGTTATTTAGAAAAGCTTTTCCTTGGGCGTATAACAGTATTGATAACACACGAGAAAACACTTCAGTTATGATTGTCGGGCGTCGCAAATCATCCCGACAACCTTCCGCACAAGAGTCCGGTGTGTTACCACAGAGCCACCTCTGTCAATGTATCCATACAAGTTTTTTAGAAATAACATTATTGGAAGGTGAAATATTGACATTACAGTCTACTATCTACCCCACCTTTAAATGTAAACAACACAAGTTAACTGTTTGCTCGCCTGAATAAATAAAGAAACGCAGATACGCATCCACCTATGCTAACCCTACTGGCTATGTGTTTGTATATGCAAGACGCTTTATACACTCAGATATAATCCTCTGTGTCAAACCGACGCATTAGCGCGTGTAAACAGCTGTGGTGCGTGAGCACGCATGCGCACCAGACACTATCTGGCCAGCACTGCAACTGCTGTGCGTGAGCGCGCATGCGCACCAGACACTCTCTGGCGAGCACTGCAGCTGCTGTGCGTGAGCGCGCATGGGCACCAGACACTCTCTGGCCAGCACTGCAGCTGTTGTGCGTGAGCGCGCATGCGCACCAGACACTCTCTGGCCAGCACTGCAGCTGCTGTGCGTGAGCGCGCATGCGCACCAGACACTCTCTGGCCAGCACTGCAGCTGTTGTGAGTGAACGCGCATGCGCACCAGACACTCTCTGGCAAGCACTACAGCTGTTGTGAGTGAACGCGCATGCGCACAAGACACTCTCTGGCAAGCACTACAGCTGTTGTGCGTGAACGCGCATGCGCACCAGACACTCTCTGGCCAGCACTGCACCTGTTGTGAGTGAGCGCGCATGCGCACCAGACACTCTCTGGCAAGCACTACAGCTGTTGTGCGTGAACGCGCATGCGCACCAGACACTCTCTGGCCAGCACTGCACCTGTTGTGAGTGAACGCGCATGCGCACCAGACACTCTCTGGCCAGCACTGCACCTGTTGTGAGTGAGCGCGCATGCGCACCAGACACTCTCTGGCAAGCACTACAGCTGTTGTGCGTGAACGCGCATGCGCACCAGACACTCTCTGGCCAGCACTGCACCTGTTGTGAGTGAACGCGCATGCGCACCAGACACTCTCTGGCAAGCACTACAGCTGTTGTGCGTGAACGCGCATGCGCACCAGACACTCTCTGGCCAGCACTGCAGCTGTTGTGAGTGAGCGCGCATGCGCACCAGACACTCTCTGGCCAGCACTGCAGCTGTTGTGAGTGAACGCGCATGCGCACCAGACACTCTCTGGCAAGCACTACAGCTGTTGTGCGTGAACGCGCATGCGCACCAGACACTCTCTGGCCAGCACTGCACCTGTTGTGCGTGAGCGCGCATGCGCACCAGACACTCTCTGGCCAGCACTGTAGCTGCTGTGCCTGAGCGCGCATGCGCACCAGACACTCTCTGGCCAGCACTACAGCTGTTGTGCGTGAACGCGCATGCGCACCAGACACTCTCTGGCCAGCACTGCAGCTGTTGTGCGTGAGCGCGCATGCGCACCAGACACTCTCTGGCCAGCACTACAGCTGTTGTGCGTGAACGCGCATGCGCACCAGACACTCTCTGGCCAGCACTACAGCTGTTGTGCGTGAGCGCGCATGCGCACCAGACACTCTCTGGCCAGCACTGCAGCTGTTGTGCGTGAGCGCGCATGCGCACCAGACACTCTCTGGCCAGCACTGCAGCTGTTGTGAGTGAGCACGCATGCGCACCAGACACTCTCTGGCCAGCACTACAGCTGCTGTGCGTGAGCGCGCATGCGCACCAGACACTCTCTGGCCAGCACTACAGCTGCTGTGCGTGAGCGCGCATGCGCACCAGACACTCTCTGGCAAGCACTGCAGCTGCTGTGCGTGAGCGCGCATGCGCACCAGACACTCTCTGGCCAGCACTGCAGCTGTTGTGCGTGAGCGCGCATGCGCACCAGACACTCTCTGGCCAGCACTGCAGCTGTTGTGCGTGAGCGCGCATGCGCACCAGACACTCTCTGGCCAGCACTACAGCTGCTGTGCGTGAGCGCGCATGCGCACCAGACACTCTCTGGCCAGCACTGCAGCTGTTGTGCGTGAGCGCGCATGCGCACCAGACACTCTCTGGCCAGCACTGCAGCTGTTGTGCGTGAGCGCGCATGCGCACCAGACACTCTCTGGCAAGCACTGCAGCTGCTGTGCGTGAGCGCGCATGCGCACCAGACACTCTCTGGCAAGCACTGCAGCTGCTGTGCGTGAGCGCGCATGCGCACCAGACACTCTCTGGCCAGCACTGCAACTGCTGTGCGTGAGCGCGCATGCGCACCAGACACTCTCTGGCCAGCACTGCAGCTGTTGTGAGTGAGCACGCATGCGCACCAGACACTCTCTGGCCAGCACTACAGCTGCTGTGCGTGAGCGCGCATACGCACCAGACACTCTCTGGCCAGCACTGCAGCTGTTGTGAGTGAGCGCGCATGCGCACCAGACACTCTCTGGCCAGCACTACAGCTGCTGTGCGTGAGCGCGCATACGCACCAGACACTCTCTGGCCAGCACTGCAGCTGTTGTGCGTGAGCGCGCATGCGCACCAGACACTCTCTGGCAAGCACTACAGCTGCTGTGCGTGAGCGCGCATGCGCACCAGACACTCTCTGGCAAGCACTGCAGCTGTTGTGCGTGAGCGCGCATGCGCACCAGACACTCTCTGGCCAGCACTGCAGCTGTTGTGCGTGAGCGCGCATGCGCACCAGACACTCTCTGGCAAGCACTACAGCTGCTGTGCGTGAGCGCGCATGCGCACCAGACACTCTCTGGCCAGCACTGCAGCTGTTGTGCGTGAGCGCGCATGCGCACCAGACACTCTCTGGCCAGCACTACAGCTGTTGTGAGTGAGCGCGCATGCGCACCAGACACTCTCTGGCCAGCACTGCACCTGTTGTGCGTGAGCGCGCATGCGCACCAGACACTCTCTGGCCAGCACTGCAGCTGCTGTGCGTGAGCGCGCATGCGCACCAGACACTCTCTGGCCAGCACTGCAACTGCTGTGCGTGAGCGCGCATGCGCACCAGACACTCTCTGGCCAGCACTACAGCTGCTGTGCGTGAGCGCGCATGCGCACCAGACACTCTCTGGCCAGCACTGCAGCTGTTGTGCGTGAGCGCGCATGCGCACCAGACACTCTCTGGCCAGCACTACAGCTATTGTGCGTGAGCGCGCATGCGCACCAGACACTCTCTGGCCAGCACTGCAGCTGCTGTGCGTGAGCGCGCATGCGCACCAGACACTCTCTGGCCAGCACTACAGCTATTGTGCGTGAGCGCGCATGCGCACCAGACACTCTCTGGCCAGCACTGCAGCTGCTGTGCGTGAGCGCGCATGCGCACCAGACACTCTCTGGCCAGCACTACAGCTATTGTGCGTGAGCGCGCATGCGCACCAGACACTCTCTGGCCAGCACTGCAGCTGTTGTGCGTGAGCGCGCATGCGCACCAGACACTCTCTGGCCAGCACTACAGCTGCTGTGCATGAGCGCGCATGCGCACCAGACACTCTCTGGCAAGCACTGCAGCTGTTGTGAGTGAGCGCGCATGCGCACCAGACACTCTCTGGCCAGCACTACAGCTATTGTGCGTGAGCGCGCATGCGCACCAGACACTCTCTGGCCAGCACTACAGCTATTGTGCGTGAGCGCGCATGCGCACCAGACACTCTCTGGCCAGCACTGCAGCTGTTGTGAGTGAGCGCGCATGCGCACCAGACACTCTCTGGCCAGCACTACAGCTGCTGTGCGTGAGCGCGCATGCGCACCAGACACTCTCTGGCAAGCACTGCAGCTGTTGTGAGTGAGGGCGCATGCGCACTAGACACTCTCTGGCCAGCACTACAGCTATTGTGCGTGAGCGCGCATGCGCACCAGACACTCTCTGGCCAGCACTACAGCTATTGTGCGTGAGCGCGCATGCGCACCAGACACTCTCTGGCCAGCACTGCAGCTGTTGTGAGTGAGCGCGCATGCGCACCAGACACTCTCTGGCCAGCACTACAGCTGTTGTGCGTGAGCGCGCATGCGCACCAGACACTCTCTGGCAAGCACTGCAGCTGTTGTGCGTGAGCGCGCATGCGCACCAGACACTCTCTGGCCAGCACTGGAGCTGTTGTGCGTGAGCGCGCATGCGCACCAGACACTCCCTGGCCAGCACTGGAGCTGTTGTGCGTGAGCGCGCATGCGCACCAGACACTCTCTGGCCAGCACTACAGCTGTTGTGCGTGAGCGCGCATGCGCACCAGACACTCTCTGGCCAGCACTGGAGCTGTTGTGCGTGAGCGCGCATGCGCACCAGACACTCTCTGGCAAGCACTGCAGCTGCTGTGAGTGAGCGCGCATGCGCACCAGACACTCTCTGGCCAGCACTACAGCTGCTGTGCGTGAGCGCGCATGCGCACCAGACACTCTCTGGCCAGCACTGCAGCTAATGCGTGAGCGCGCATGCGCACCAGACACTCTCTGGCCAGCACTGCAGCTGTTGTGAGTGAGCGCGCATGCGCACCAGACACTCTCTGGCCAGCACTACAGCTGCTGTGCGTGAGCGCGCATGCGCACCAGACACTCTCTGGCAAGCACTGCAGCTGTTGTGAGTGAGCGCGCATGCGCACCAGACACTCTCTGGCCAGCACTACAGCTGCTGTGCGTGAGCGCGCATGCGCACCAGACACTCTCTGGCCAGCACTACAGCTGCTGTGCGTGAGCGCGCATGCGCACCAGACACTCTCTGGCCAGCACTGCAGCTGTTGTGCGTGAGCGCGCATGCGCACTAGACACTCTCTGGCCAGCACTACAGCTATTGTGCGTGAGCGCGCATGCGCACCAGACACTCTCTGGCCAGCACTACAGCTATTGTGCGTGAGCGCGCATGCGCACCAGACACTCTCTGGCCAGCACTGCAGCTGTTGTGAGTGAGCGCGCATGCGCACCAGACACTCTCTGGCCAGCACTACAGCTGTTGTGCGTGAGCGCGCATGCGCACCAGACACTCTCTGGCAAGCACTGCAGCTGTTGTGCGTGAGCGCGCATGCGCACCAGACACTCTCTGGCCAGCACTGGAGCTGTTGTGCGTGAGAGCGCATGCGCACCAGACACTCTCTGGCCAGCACTACAGCTGTTGTGCGTGAGTGCGCATGCGCACCAGACACTCCCTGGCCAGCACTGGAGCTGTAGTGCGTGAGCGCGCATGCGCACCAGACACTCTCTGGCCAGCACTGCAGCTGTTGTGCGTGAGCGCGCATGCGCACCAGACACTCCCTGGCCAGCACTGGAGCTGTTGTGCGTGAGCGCGCATGCGCACCAGACACTCTCTGGCCAGCACTACAGCTGTTGTGCGTGAGCGCGCATGCGCACCAGACACTCTCTGGCCAGCACTGGAGCTGTTGTGCGTGAGCGCGCATGCGCACCAGACACTCTCTGGCAAGCACTGCAGCTGCTGTGAGTGAGCGCGCATGCGCACCAGACACTCTCTGGCCAGCACTACAGCTACTGTGCGTGAGCGCGCATGCGCACCAGACACTCTCTGGCCAACACTGCAGCTGTTGTGCGTGAGCGCGCATGCGCACCAGACACTCTCTGGCCAGCACTGCAGCTAATGCGTGAGCGCGCATGCGCACCAGACACTCTCTGGCCAGCACTGCAGCTGCTGTGCGTGAGCGCGCATGCGCACCAGACACTCTCTGGCCAGCACTGCAGCTGTTGTGCGTGAGCGCGCATGCGCACCAGACACTCTCTGGCCAGCACTGCAGCTGCTGTGCGTGAGCGCGCATGCGCACCAGACACTCTCTGGCCAGCACTACAGCTGTTGTGCGTGAGCGCGCATGCGCACTAGACACTCTCTGGCCAGCACTACTGCTGTTGTGCGTGAGCGCGCATGCGCACCAGATACTCTCTGGCCAGCACTGCAGCTGTTGTGCGTGAGCGCGCATGCGCACCAGACACTCTCTGGCCAGCACTGCAGCTGCTGTGCGTGAGCGCGCATGCGCACCAGACACTCTCTGGCCAGCACTGCAGCTGTTGTGCGTGAGCGCGCTGGCGCACCAGACACTCTCTGGCAAGCACTGCAGCTGTTGTGCGTGAGCGCGCATGCGCACCAGACACTCTCTGGCCAGCACTGCACCTGTTGTGCGTGAGTGCGCATGCGCACCAGACACTCTCTGGCAAGCACTGCAGCTGTTGTGCGTGAGCGCGCATGCGCACCAGACACTCTCTGGCCAGCACTGCACCTGTTGTGCGTGAGCGCGCATGCGCACCAGACACTCTCTGGCCAGCACTGCAGCTGTTGTGCGTGAGCGCGCATGCGCACCAGACACTCTCTGGCCAGCACTGCAGCTGTTGTGCGTGAGCGCGCATGCGCACCAGACACTCTCTGGCGAGCACTGCAGCTGTTGTGCGTGAGCGCGCATGCGCACCAGACACTCTCTGGCCGAATCTTTTAAAATCAAAACTGTGGGAAGATACAGCAGACAGATATTATCGGGGTCTACAGATAACGCAACAAAATTATATACATGTAACATTCTTTGGATTAAATGCCATAATACGATAGTATTGTATTATCTGGGTATTGTATTGTGTACATATTATTGTATTATCGTATTTACTCCAAACGTAATACATTTGCATATATTTGTTTTCTTCATATGTAGACCCTGATATTAACTGTCTGGTGTATTTTCCCACAATTTCGATTTTAAAAGTGGTTGATACGAACAGAAAACCTAAAAAGCTTACGACATTCTTCTAACGCAGACTCTTAAGATGAGACACACTGTAGTGCTGACGACTGTGTATGGATCGGGTCTAGTGTTGACGACTGTGTATGGATCGGGTCTAGGGTTGACGACTGTGCTGGGTCACATTGCGAGTCAACGGTATGGATGCTGATTCGTAGCTCAAATACCGTCGGTCGCTACACTGTAGTGCTGACGACTGTGTATGAATCGCGTCTAGTGTTGACGACTGTGCTGGGTCACATTGCGAGTCAAGGGTATGGATGCTGATTCGTAGCTCAAAGACCGTCGGTCGCTACACTGTAGTGTTGACGACTGTGTATGGATCGGGTCTAGTGTTGACGACTGTGATGGGTCACATTGCGACTTGCGAGTCAAGGGTATGGATGCTGATTCGTAGCTCAAAGACCGTCGCTCGCTTTTGTGTTGAATAGACGTAAACCGCAATCGATATAGTACCAATAATTATGCTGTTTTCCGCCCGGGTATTGGGTTTACTGTGTGGTTAGCTGTGAATCGATGTTAAAATACCGAACACAAACAATCAAACGTACAAATTACACAGTCACGTTTGTCAGATATGAATGATGAATGTGACAAAATAGTTTCTTTTTTTATATTATATTCATCAGTATAAAGTTCAATTTTCAAAGGTAATGAAATTGAAAAGCATGCCCGAAATTACTTACTAGCTGCTTTCCTCAATCATAAAACTGAATCGTTTCCAATCAAAAACATATGTACTTACAATAGAGGGTATTTACGAATATTTCGCTTATTTAGTTGTATTGTTCTTTTTTTATGTAATCATGAAAAATCTCGCCACTTTTACTTTACCAGTCTTCAGTTTTAGACATACGTTACAAGTCCCTCCGTGGTTTATGGGTTGTTGTTACTTACTATTATTCATTTCATTTACGCTCTTATGTAAATTCAAAATATGTGACGCAATTAAATCTATACAGTTTTGCTTTAGTGTTCCACAACATAAAAATTCCCTTTTCCCCTTAAAATCTTTTACCCCCTTATCATATTTTGAATAGTTGTAAATATAACTTTCGGATTGACAGGATACATAATACCGTGATATCAATGTAATTCCACTGACTGTGTTCGGTAATCTATAAAAAAATGGGTTTGGAAAAATTATGCTGTGTTATGATATATTGCAAACTTCAAGACATCAATTTGTTTTACAAATTATATTCAGTAATCTATAAAAGAGGGTTTGGAAATAAATAATTCTGTTTTGTACATGACATAGGCTACACGACATGTTATATCAATGACACTTTACTAACATTATTCAGTCATTTATAAGAAAGGACTTGTAAACAAATCATTTTTGTAAATGTATAAATTACGTAAAAGTTATTACGCTATGTTTATTCAGAAATCTACAAGAAAGGATTTGTAAAAAAAATAATTCTGCTTTTTGTATGTATATGTATACAAAAACGTGAAAAAACATTAACTAGATAATTATTCACGAACTGGCATCTAATAAAAACAAAAACTGGTCCGCTCTTCGGCAGTCTAGATGTGCTACAGGCCAGCTAATGGCCACGCGCGAGATGGAGAGAGAGGGGTGTAATGGCTCAATACATGGCCAGGGGTGATTCTGCACCACTCCGCCACACCAAACATCGAATTCCCATTGCCCATTCCACAACTTTGCAAAAACTGAAACACAGTTCCACACAGAGCTCGCATACACGTTTGAACACGCCACAAGTTTGTAGCTAATTGATTAAATGTAGGTTAGAACTGTTTTTGTGAGAATGCGAACCAATAAGGAGAATTCGTGTTAGCTAAGATAAGCATCAGACAAGAGTTATCAACTGCTCAACGAAAACTTGTGTTTATTTAGAGTCATTCAAGAAAATGAATTACATTAATTTTCAATATCATGTCATTCTGTACGCATCACATTCAAATCTTACCAACAAACATTAACAAATTCCTACATTACATTTGCGATGTTAGAAACCTACTCAGGTTCTCACTTATTGACATTTTCAGTGTACGCATGTACATTTCTTGGAATGTTTCTATTATATCTCAGTAAAAAGCGAGGTAAGTTTAACCTTAACGTGATCATGCGGTTAGGGCGCAGATCCTACGTACGGCGGATGCAGGTTCGAATCCCGTATAACAAATATCTTCATCTGTCATCCCTCATCGTCTCGAGTAGCGTGATTCAATAATGGAGACGGAAAACAAGAAAGATCATTATTTAACTATAGATATGAGTACGACAGTAACTAAAGAATAGTGGATCTCGATGTAAACTTGTGGATTTTCAGTTTTCTTGAAGGGTTTAAGGCAATTAAAAACTGATGGAAGATCTAAATTATTTTGATGATATGATAGTATTGCTTTTTAAGAACAAACACGTCAAAAATGGCAATATATAGAATTGTTTATCACTGTGTTAAACAAGTTTTACAACAATGTAATTAGTGATGCACAATAGTTTTACCAAAACTTTACCAAAGTGTTGCACAATAGTTTTACCAAAGCTTTACCAAAGTGTTGCACAATAGTTTTATCAAAGTTTTACCAAAGTGTTACACAATAGTTTTACCAAAGCTTTACCAAAGTGTTGCACAATAGTTTTACCAAAGCTTTACCAAAGTGTTACACAATAGTTTTACCAAAGCTTTACCAAAGTGTTGCACAATAGTTTTACCAAAGCTTTACCAAAGTGTTGCACAATAGTTTAACCATACTTCAATTACTGAAAAAGTAATGTTTGTTGTTGCATCAAAACAAGTTTCATATATGTTTCATTAACATCGCTAAGGTAATTCTAAAACTCGTAAACCTTTATGACCACATACGAATGTACCATCCAAATTACTCTTTTATGTCGCTAAATTTTATACTGTTTTTGTCGTGTAAAATACCATCAAAATTAGTCTGTTTACACTTTTTGAAGGTAGCGCATTATGAGAAATATTAAAAGCAGGTGAATTAAATATTAATATCATGATAATTAAAACACAAAGACGACTGCCATGGAAATTCAAATGGAAATGAAAAACAAATATCGATATTCAAATGTAAAAAATAAAAAATAAAACGAAACACTCATAAGTAACTTTGGTTTGGTTTCATTCTAGTTCATGAAATTGAGCTCCATAAAGGGTATAAACTAGGAATTGACCTATAACGAAATAGAAGCGACGAATACAAACAAAACTTTTACTTTCGAAGCAATAATAATCATATTATGAGGGACAACCCCATATTCTCGGCATTCGGTTCGTTAGGATTTAGTTTTATTGGCAAAGTAAGTAACACGGGTAGGAAAGAGACTTTGTATAGTGTTATGTACAGCAAATACAAACCTACTTGTTCTATAAAATATAGTATGGATATTCCATTCCATTACTTCTTGGCTTAGGAATAAGTAAACGGTGACTTTAGAGCCGTCCTAGCAACGAAGCACTCAATAAATTCAAAGTTGTTCTGAATCGGCCTTGTTGATTCTGGCATTTGTCCGCAGGTGTTCGCACTGTCCAATCACTGATTCATATGTTTCGTATTTGAAATATCGATCTGTGATCTATCGCTCACTCGTCGATGGTGTTCGAGGCCTACAGGGTTGGTTTAGTCACTTTAAATTAAAGTCCCCCACTGCAAATCAGTTTAGTTACTGAGTGGGTAGACTCTAAATATGAATGTATTTAATTTATTTTTATTTCTTATTGATAGTCAGATTTGCTTGTAAACGCGCACATAAGCAAGAATTCTCACAGAAATCGAGTACTTGAGTTCATTTGTGAAAAAACACGAAATAATATTTAATGTAACATCTTATTGAAAATTATAAAACCGAATGCTTCGTGATCAGATAATTCAGTAGTTAGATAAAGATCTCCATATATCTTACACGTGAAAAAGTGTTGTTACGTTCAATACCTCTGGACTGTGTGTGTTGAGCCCATATAATAGATTATACTGCTCGCTTATGTCCCGGCTTACGTAACTGCAGTACTGTATATGGTCGTAGGAGTTGTTCGTTTCTTATACTTATAACAGTTACGGAATCATTTTATTTAAATGGTTGATAGGAACAGCAATACGCTGACATTCTATAGTGGTATATACGATTATGTTGTCATTTACAAACTGACAAGAGCCTTTAGTACTTCCGAGTATTACCAACTATTATATTACAAGTCAATTTCAGTTGGAAGAAACAATCATTTACTCTTTTAAAGTAAGAAACTAGATAAAAATATAAAAATAACCCTTTAAACCTAAAGAACGTACTAAAGAAACTTATGGACAAACTTCCTCTTATAAAACCGTGATTTCTAGTGATTGATCTTTACTTAAAAGAATTGTTCTATCTCGAGTTGGGTCTGTGTTCTACTAAAGTTTGTGGAGTTATTTCGTGATCTCACAACTAAACCACGTCACAACTAAACTAGACACTCACGAAAAACTGACTGAGAAGTTTAACAAACCCACTGAGGAAAGAAGTTTACACTGGAAAGAAGTAGGGTAGGACGGCTACTACTACTACTACTACTTCTACTTTCCAGACGACTTTTTATAAAGTAGGTGATAAGAATTGAACGTCTGACATAAGCAACTAAGATGTCTAATATATAAGTTTTAACTCTAGAATTTGTGTCTAGCATTTTTTACTTTGGCGGTTGTCAAAGTGTAATAAACATATTACCCATCTAGGAAAAGTTGGGTATCGTTGTTATATACATGTAGAAGATATGGATAATATCAGTCTGACATATTCGTAATGAAGAAGTCTACAATTTAAGCGTACATGATATGGTTTCGTCACCATGCCAGCTCGTTTTTGTAATAATCATTAGCAAAGCCACAGACAACCAATTTGGCAATGCTATGAGTCGTTCAACTGATGGCAAAGACTACTGTGAAGCATAGTTTTATCATAGTTCATTAAATATAAAAACTAAAGAGGCTTAAAGAAGTACCGTGAGTATGAAGCGTTGGCAAATCTGAATACGTCCACAGTTGAGCTATCGGTCGAATAGCCGCAATTATTAATGCCATTCATGATAAAATACTAAGCTCCAGTTTTTTAATTCATGAAACATTAATAAATCTCACGGCGCTCCGAATGAAACAACAATCGATTACCGCCTTCATCGGATTTATTTCATCACTTAAATAAGACAAACGCTAATTCTCAGGGACTAGCTGTGTGACTGATGATATAGTGTGTGCACTAAGTCATTCCTCTACATAACGAGTACAACTATCTTCACTAAAACAGCACAATCCAACAAGAGCCTTTAAAAATACTTGCATCTTGTTGATGCAGGCTGGACACTCAATCTTACTTCAACTAAGCTTGCTATAAGTATCACGTTTGGACTATTGCAGTTGCAGAACATTCCAAAATGAAAAAATAAAAATATATACATCAAGAATAAAAGATAAAAGATATTAAAAATTGCAATCTTGTTACAGAAGAATAAATATTAACACGATGTTATAATAATATAAAAATAAGTAAATTCGTATTTATAGTCTACCCACTCAATAACCAGACTGATTTTTAGTGGGGGACTTTAATTTAAAGCGACTAAACCAACCCTGAAGGAGGCTTTGAACACCATCAACGAGTGAGCGATAACCAATCAAAGATCCATATTTCAAAGATGAAACACACGAACAAGTTATTGGACAGTGTAAACACCTGCGGACAGATGTCAGAATCATCATAATTCTCCTTGATCATCACACACAACATCACTGCTGACCGTCTCTGTTAGTCTTACTGCATAAGTGTAACTTTTAATGGACATTAATCAGTTTGTACGAAGCGCTCAAGAACGCATTAACCACGAAGTTTCATCCGAGAGCGAAACAACCACAACAAGGGTTGAAGACGATTGACACAATCTGAAACCCTTGCGGCATTTTCGTTTCTATCGGGTTAGTAGCAAATTAAGTTAGAAGTTGGACGCGTAATGGCAGACACCTTTTAACCTTAATAGTTGCTCATCGAATGATGGATCGTATTTGAGGGCTCCTGAGGACCAGGCTCGTTCATGATGGATCGAGGTCTTGAGATGAAGCCCAGAGATACCTTGTCAAAACCGCGCGGTCGTGACAGTGCGTGTGAGTGGATGGTTATAGCAACACTCTTGTAACGAGGGAAAGTTGTATTCTCTAAGGCCCAATAGAAGGCAACATTCAATTCTGACGTCACAAATGTGGTAACCAGTGACCAATCACCATATCACAACTTTTGTGCTGTTTTGTTTATTAGTGAGTCAAAGTGAATAACGTTGCTAAGCAACTGTTTATCTAACGGCAAAGACGATTTCAAAATAAACGTGTTCAACAGTTTAGTCAAAACTCTGCCATATCACACTTCATTTTTCTTTTCACCAGAAAACATCCAGTCTATTTTGACAGTCAAATATAACCTTTCAAATTACCATAAATTCGTTTTTATATTTTTTAGCACATACTGGATTTCTAAAAACGTAAGTACATAAATAAATAGCGCAATTAAGCAGTAAAAGAATAACTGTAGTGAAATTGAAATAATTGAAAATAATAATAATGTTTTGCCGAAGCTGATAATCTCCCAATAATGCGTTATAAAATTCCAGCCATGATGTTTTCAACCAACATGCAACATATTCAATGTTGCCTTGTATGTATGTCAAGTGAATTTAAATAATAAAGCGTTCACACGGGGACAATTTGATCTCTAAAACCCCTTAGATCTCCAAGAGTCCTAAAAACATTATAACGTAAAATGATATATTTTATTGAAACTAATAAGGGCCCCGTAATTTGTTGGGGTTCCGAGAATGTGAGAGATATCTAAAAGTGAGAACGTTACTTTAAAGGGGTAGGAGAGGGGGGGGGGGAGGGAGGGAGTAACTACTGTAATAGTTTGTAAATAAATGCCCCGTTTGGTACCGTATCCACACGTTCATTTGTGATAATATGTACCTGTTCTGACGATGTTCTAAAGCTTTTGTTGACTGACGAGAATTGTGACCGTTTGTAAACATATACCCCACTATCCTGGTTCGTTTGAGAGCTGCGAAACTAGTTCCAAAGGTTGTAAATAAATACACCACTTTGACACTTTACACAAACATTTAAACGCTTTACCATGTGTTGTGTTGTCTTGTCTCCACTGCCACGAGTGTTCAGGATACGGTGTAGATTGACGAGTCAAAGGTTGAAAGTAAACACCCGCGCACCTGTTTTCTTATTTTCTTGAATAAATGTTGGCCCATTGCCCCGTGAAATATAGAAGCCATTTTGAGGTGACTTTGACGGAGTGGGTTATTAAAAATATGACAAAGTTTTATTTGTAGTAATATGACGTGGAAAAGTTTCCGTAAGGTTGTTGTGGAAATACTTACGAGTATTCAGAGAAGACGTCTGACTGAGTTGGACGTGTTGACCATCAAGAGACGCTGGCCAACATGTTGCTCTGAAACAGACATCGACATTACTGGTGGTTGTCCCTCACTGACAGTCATAGATATAGGGAGTATCCAGAGAAGACGTCTGACTGAGTTGGACGTGTTGACCATCAAGAGACGCTGGCCAACATGTTGCTCTGAAACAGACATCGACATTACTGGTGGTTGTCCCTCACTGGCAGTCATAGATATAGGGAGTATCCAGAGGAGACGTCTGACTGGGTTGGACGTGTTGACCATCAAGAGACGCTGGCCAACATGTTGCTCTGAAACAGACATCGACATTACTGGTGGTTGTCCCTCACTGACAGTCATAGATATAGGGAGTATTCAGAGAAGACGTCTGACTGAGTTGGACGTGTTGACCATCAAGAGACGCTGGCCAACATGTTGCTCTGAAACAGACATCGACATTACTGGTGGTTGTCCCTCACTGGCAGTCATAGATATAGGGAGTATTCAGAGGAGACGTCTGACTGAGTTGGACGTGTTGACCATCAAGAGACGCTGGCCAACATGTTGCTCTGAAACAGACATCGACATTACTGGTGGTTGTCCCTCACTGACAGTCATAGATATAGGGAGTATTCAGAGAAGACGTCTGACTGAGTTGGACGTGTTGACCATCAAGAGACGCTGGCCAACATGTTGCTCTGAAACAGACATCGACATTACTGGTGGTTGTCCCTCACTGACAGTCATAGATATAGGGAGTATCCAGAGAAGACGTCTGACTGGGTTGGACGTGTTGACCATCAAGAGACGCTGGCCAACATGTTGCTCTGAAACAGACATCGACATTACTGGTGGTTGTCCCTCACTGACAGTCATAGATATAGGGAGTATTCAGAGAAGACGTCTGACTGAGTTGGACGTGTTGACCATCAAGAGACGCTGGCCAACATGTTGCTCTGAAACAGACAGCGACATTACTGGTGGTTGTCCCTCACTGACAGTCATAGATATAGGGAGTATTCAGAGAAGACGTCTGACTGAGTTGGACGTGTTGACCATCAAGAGACGCTGGCCAACACGTTGCTCTGAAACAGACATCGACATTACTGGTGGTTGTCCCTCACTGACAGTCATAGATATAGGGAGTATTTAGAGAAGACGTCTGACTGGGTTGGACGTGTTGACCATCAAGAGACGCTGGCCAACATGTTGCTCTGAAACAGACATCGACATTACTGGTGGTTGTCCCTCACTGACAGTCATAGATATAGGGAGTATTCACAGAAGACGTCTGACTGAGTTGGACGTGTTGACCATCAAGAGACGCTGGCCAACATGTTGCTCTGAAACAGACATCGACATTACTGGTGGTTGTCCCTCACTGGCAGTCATAGATATAGGGAGTATTCAGAGAAGACTTCTGACTGGGTTGGACGTCGGCAAATGTGTTTCTTCGGGTTAACCGCGTCAAAAGTTTAGAAAATGTCAATCAATACATCTGAAATAAAATAAGAAACTTACAAGATATAACTAAATACAAATAGAAAACAAAATACAAATAAATGAAAACAAAACTACGAAGTTCCGAGACCTTTGCAACATCTGCTAGCACGTGCCGCAACTGATTGCGCGAGTGTGCAAGATGAATACTACGATATACATGACTCATCCCAACTTTTCTTCGTTTTTCAAACTATGCTTACAGATCACAAACATCCATGCATTATTGTTTAATTGTATCGTTTCATGTGTTTTCCTGCTTTGTAAATCAGTTTCAAACTGAATTGGATATACATTGAATATATTTTTTTCATTTGTTATTCAATCATATAATAAAAAAAAAAAATATATAAAAATAAAATATAAAATGAATGAAGTATAAAACATATTTAATGAATA
Source organism: Isoperla grammatica (assembly GCA_945910005.1). Lineage (NCBI taxonomy): Eukaryota > Metazoa > Arthropoda > Insecta > Plecoptera > Perlodidae > Isoperla > Isoperla grammatica. The sequence goes on along the minus strand of OX246739.1, from coordinate 53,086,673 downwards.
ATAATATCAATAAATTCAATCCGCTCCTAAAGTGTTCGTATTTTGGGTATTTTCTATTTTTGATTTGTTATTCAATCATATTTTCAATTTTGTGTATATACTACAACTAATTTCGCCGCATAAAAATTAAAAGATTATTAAAAGATCAATCCAAAACATTAAACATTTTATAAAGCCCTTGATTTACGAAATGCGAGTCAATTTTCTCAAATTTAGATGGGGATCTTACTGTCATACCTTTCACTTCTTAATATTTAGGCTTCGTTAAAAAACATGTAAGTTGCATCACTGAGTATTCACATCATTCAGTTTCTTTGTGTTGTTTGAATGAACTTCATCATTGAATGTACTATGTAGAACTGTTGGGGTGCTTTTTAACCCTAGCCCTAAAACGTGCATCTTCAGTATCAGTTCGTAACCCCTACATAACATTCTCTTAAGATAAACTCAGTGATAAGCTGTGAATTAAGCTTCTTAATGCACTCAACTGAACTCAACGACCCGGAAGTAGTAACACTAATTCTTACTTCGAAGATACCCGGTCTCTCCCAAACCACCACCTCGTGGAGGCGATACAGATTGTTGCGACGTGAATATATATAAAAAAAAAACAAAAAAAAACAGAGATTTCGATTGTCTATATAACCGTGATCTATCTTTCACCCACTCTTATCTTCAAATTAAATTATTTTCAGCCAGACAATTAATGTTAAAGTCTCTGTTATTGTGATTGTTATGGTTATGGTTTAAAAGCTAACAGATATTTCTATATTAAGTTGTGTCATAAGAGTGGTTCTTCATGTTTCTTTGAAACTACTATTTTCAATTCCATCACTTCTAATCTAAGGAATAAGTGAACGGTGACTTTGGAGCCTTCCTAGCAACTAAGCGCTCAATAAATTCAAATATGTTCTGATTCAGCCTTGTTGATTCCGACATTTGTCCTCAGGTGCTCGCACTGTCCAATCGCTGATTCACGTATTTCATATTTAAAATATCAATCATTGGTTGATTATCGCTCACTCGTCGATGGTGTTCGGAGTCAACAGAGTTGGTTAAGTCGCTTTAAAATTAATGCCCCCCACTGAAACGTGATACGACTGAGTGGGTAGACTCTAAATATGAATTGTATTTATTTATTTATTTTGTGGCGGTTTTAGTATTTGACCCTTGCTATGTTGATATTTAAAACACAAATACACGTTAATCTGTATATACAGAACAAAGTTGTTTGTAAAGAATACAGTGGCAAATCTCAGCTTATGGTGGAACCACTACTGTTTGTCACGTGACCCATAATGTGACGAAGTGAAACATGTCGCAGTTTCCTTCAGGATGAACGTACTAGCGCCTTTCTGTGGTGAAATGGTGACAACGTTTATCAGATGGGAGAAGAATTACAGGCACAGATGGGGTTACATCACAAAAAAACATGGTTCTTATCGGGCAAGATTATCTGCGCGTTATTCTTCAGTGGGTTTGTCTTTTGGTCGCAAGAGCTAAAAATAGCTTCGTTTCGTTCTTCCAGGCTGTTTAGTACAAATTCTCCTGGATGGAGGTTTGCACTCAGGTGGATATATATATATACATATATTTTAAACTCAAGAATTTACCTTCGTTTTACAGATACGTAACGGATGTCGTTTAGTTTTATTAAAGACTATTTGTAAAATTGTTTGAAAAATTGTCGAAACGATTTGCGCGAATCGGCGACTCGTACAGCCCGTTGTGAAGAAGGAAATGGCGATCATATGTTCTCGTCCATTTGCTTAGAAAAACTGCAATAAAGAATACTCGCAACCGTGTCACGCAAGTTATTCTTTGCAAAATTGAAAATGTATTTCACTTTCACTCATATTCTTGATACGAGAAGAAAAAGTAATGGATGGTTCATCTCTTTTCGCACTTTTTCTTCTTTTTTTCATATACAAAACCATTTTCCCTTAGTGACAGCAGACATCTTTCGAAACCTGCAACTCGGTAAAACGTAACTCGCCGGCTAAGTTATTGACTGCGAGGAGTAGCAGCCCCCTCAACCTTAACCAACCGACGCCCTGTGGGACGATTTCACCCCAGCGAATTTCTAGAGGTTCAATTTCCATGAAATACGGGGAGAACAAACTTTAGATCACCTATCAACATCGAAAAATGCTACATTTTCTCAATGGACCCGTAGAGAGTGTGGTGCGTCGTTACAAGCCACCCATCCGTCCTAGGTCTAGTATCTACCTTGCAGACACTTTTAGCCCCCCCTGGGAGCCCGAAGACGAGGTGAAACTTGAAACAAGTATGGCAAGCCGTTTTATCAGCTCTGAAAGGGAACCCACCCCCAACTTTGCTCTCTCCACCGGAGACGCCCGACGCCGTACGTACACATGACTAACAATGTGGCCGAGAAGGATAGATGCTATATTAACCCTTCGCGACCCACCCCCACCCCCACCCCCATCCCCACCCCTTCTTATATAATTATCTTGTCAAACAACCATTCGCAAGTTTACCGACTAACTCAAACAATTTACAAACGTTCAAAACCTTCGAATTCTAGGCCAGTTGGTGCTGTTGCAATTCAAACAGTGATTCTGGCAATTAGCAAAAGGAACGCTGTGTATATTCTGTGTGTCCCTATTAACTACTTAAACACAAGGGTTGAATGGTTGAGCCGTGTACAAGACTATTAATCCTAGCACGCGTACGCTAGAAAAGCTTCGGGCTTTACAATATGACGTATCACGAAGGCTGGAGAGATATTATGCCGCGTTCAAGAGAGAGACAATGTATTATTTATCGCGCTTCCTAAGAAGGGATCCTTGTTCCGTGCGCAGAGTAGAGCCCAGGAAATTTGAATAGGGTCGCGACGTTATAATCTGTGACGTCATAAAGTGTGAGGACGCGGCTACTTGAAACAAAATGGTGGCTGAAAAATAATTCGGGAATGTGTGTGTGTCAATTTTTTAATTTATTAGAGTGAACACACACAAGCGATGATATTTCTAACCAGAGTTATTATTACAGCTTGGACAGGCACCTTTGCGTGGTTGGCTGTACTTGGGGGCTCGTAGTAATGGGTGAAGCTTGGATAGGCACCTTTAGGCTTTGCGTGGTTGGCTGTACTTGGGGGCTCGTAGTAATGGGTGAAGCTTGGACAGGCACCTTTAGGCTTTGCGTGGTTGGCTGTACTTGGGGGCTCGTAGTAATGGGTGAAGCTTGAATAGGCACCTTTAGGCTTTGTGTGGTTGGCTGTACTTGGGGGCTCGTAGTAATGGGTGAAGCTTGGATAGGCACCTTTAGGCTTTGCGTGGTTGGCTGTACTTGGGGGCTCGTAGTAATGGGTGAAGCTTGGACAGGCACCTTTAGGCTTTGCGTGGTTGGCTGTACTTGGGGGCTCTTAGTAATGGGTGAAGCTTGGATAGGCACCTTTAGGCTTTGCGTGGTTTGCTGTACTTGGGGACTCGTAGTAATGGGTGATGAATGCAGCATGTGAGGTGAGGTTTTGTCCATTTAACGTCCCAAATGGAAACAGTGAATTTATAGATACGTATAAAAACTAAATGAAGAAATAACCTGATTGAAAGTAAAACATATGTAAATTCTAGGAAGCCTATACTTAACTACTACCTGAGAACCGAATTCGCATTCCGATCAGAGACACTGGTAGCATTTATTTGACCAGAAAACTTTAATTCATAAACTAACACGAACAAATTGTACATATGGAAGGAAGTAAATTTAGACAATAATCTTGAGATTGCATTGTGGGGGATGATTACTAAGAAAATGATAACATGTACATTGAGGTAATTCTTGTTGCTTTTTGTCTCTATTATGGCAATCATACGATGAGGGGTGATAGATGCAGACAGAGATAAAGGACGATTATTACAGCAATGCCTTATGCGAGACTCGAACCCACGTTCTATGTGGCAAACGCTTAGAACCTGCGCCGCAACCGCATGAGCCACTACGAAAAGCTCCAATAATAATGAATTACAACTATTATGAACAGCTAATAAGGAAGTAAAAAGGAGCTAATAAGCTATTAGGCGGATTGTAAGGTTTCTGATTGGTGGTTGCAATAGTGAAAACAAGTTATTAGGTACTAATGTTTTATTACCTACTCGTACGTTGATGACAACACTCAGCTACTGTACTAACATATGTTAAATCCTGATGGCCATACAATACCGGGATCCAAGCAACACTCATAGGGATTCCATTCGGCAACCTCCAGTATCTGTTACCATCGAGCCACCCTTCCCAATATAATTACATCATCTCCTTAATAAACGCTTCCAGTTCGTAGGATGTAATCAACGGTAGTTCACTTTGTGCACACTTGGGTACACTGCTATGCCCGGGCCACAGTCGCAAGCACAATGTCAACTTCACAAATCGGCTTGACAATGGATGCTTTGTTAGATTTCAGCTTTGAAGCTTTATGGATAATTATATTACTCGTCGTATACGTACGTATTCGTTAATTACATATTCGTATACTTCAGATGAACGATCATTTAAGGGGCTTTGGAATTCATTACGTCTGTGGAGAAGTCTCACTGACAGAAAGAGAAAGAAATAATGTCTGATTATCATTGCATCTAGTTGCAGTACACGTTAGCATGTAATGTATTAAATCGTTATACATTCAAGTGTCAAATGGGTTTTATGTACTAATTGGCAAGTGTCTGTGTAAATCACCCCCTATCCATAGTGGATGGTTCAACCATTTGCAATTAACTTAAGCCGGGATTATTCGAAGGATTCAAACAAAAGACTTAATTGGTCTCAAATGGAAAATAAATATCTTTAAACAATCAATAGGTTTCAAAATTTAATTACGTGACTAATAAATTATGAAGGCGCGTTTTGTCTAAAGTAATTGGTTTTGGTTACTTATAAGTAGAATCTTTGAACTAGATCAACCCCCAGACGTATCAGTAACCAAGGATTGAGAAGAACACGGTTTACGTCGAATAAACTGAGTCGAGACAAGATGTGTAGTGGTTATGATTCCGATAATTACGATCAAAAGTTCCATAAGCCGATATTTAAACAAATACTTCCTTTATTTCACTAAGTTAAATGTTATGAAATATATTTAAAATTAATAGATATAATTGACATTTAATAGCAGTAGAAATTTCAATAAGAGTTTGCTCTTATAGCCTCGGTAGCTTGTCACAAAAGAATGGCACCACGGTGTGGTAGCGTTAACGTCCTAGTCTCAGGCCATGATACCATGGTCTCAGGCGGAGTCAAGTCCATGATACTTGCAAGTTTATAAAGCAGTTTTATGCTTAAATAAAAAAACTTAACATTATTTTGATTATATGCATTTTTCTTCTTGCTTTCTTTTAAGTATCATAGTAGATGAAAATCCTCAACAATAACAATTCGTAAACATTGTCCCATGATATTGTTTATGTAAATTTAAAAGGAAATGCCATAAGTAATAAAACGACATTCTCAGAGTGCACAAAAAAAAGAAAGAAAGAAATCTATGCCACGTGAGGAGCATAGATCATCCACACAATTTGTACAAACGCCTCTTCCTAAATACTTTCTCAGCGACCCATGTTATCCGGACAGCAGTGACACATATAATAGATTATTAACTAAAAAATCGTAACCTACCGAACATTTTTTGACAAATACCCACGGGTGGAGCTGAGAGGCGCCACCAAACCACTATGTCATAATAAAAAATCAATTTTGTATGAGACTTAAAAAGAAACGACTCATGATACTTTTTTATAACGACATCCCTTTCTTCTAGGCGGCCAAGCGTATAATGCACTGCCTTATTTATAGCTGGATATAATAATGAAAACACATATGCCCATTAGCAATTCCTTGTGTTTGTGTGAGCACACACACCTTGTCCCCCCCCCCCCCCAACGCCTGTGGTTGCCCCCAGGGCCCTAAGGGACCAGGCAAGCCCCTACGTACGCGGGGAGAGTGAATTGGGCGGTCAGATATTTCTTATTCATGATCCTAGCCTACCATAAAACCATCCCTTTTTCAGGTGAACCTGGTTAGGTCTATACAAAGACATAAAAAACCCAACCATTCTAGGTAAATAAATAATATATTATGCGATGTTATATACGAGGCTTGCACTCATTAAACCATAGCTAGAGAAACAGGAGGGGGGGGGGGGGCAGTGGTTTCTCTGCCCTCGCACACAGCTCCATGGCAATAACGTAGCTAATGACGCAATGATCTTGATGATAAGAACGACGGGGTGCTAAGTTTTATGCGGTCGTGATGGTCGAAGATAAAGAGATTAGCGCAGAGTCCATTCTAAAAATAGCAACCTTGTTTGTTCCCGTTGAGAGAACTGTGATTGGATTGTTCTTATTTGATTGAGACCTAATCTGTAATGTGTGAAATTATGTTATGGTTGAAATTATTTATTGACTGTTTCCGAGAATCCCTATGATAGGTTTAATGAATGTATGTTAGTAACTAAGGACACGTCTACAAACAGAGTTGGTGTCTGCTGACTACTAATTGCTTCTCAAAATATAAGCCACAATAATAGTTTGCAACTTAATTTACAATAATAACGACCAATTTTTAAAGAACTTTAAAAACAGCTGGAGACAATTATAAGAATTTATACAAAAGAGTTGTAACGATATAGTAAAAAGGATGTCTGCAAAGTTGAAAGAAAAGCGGAACTATAAAAGTTTCAAAAACAAATATTCATAGAAAATAACGATAACATGGTGAAAATAATTATTCTTATAAAGTGGACAGAATCAAGTAGTGTAATAATAACGGAATGCATAGAATATTACAATACTGAAAATAATTAATCTGTAATTTCGATTAGGTTTGGGTGAGGTAATTTAAATTTGGAATTGGACTGTAATCTATACATGATACCAGATGGTGCATATGTAGACGGTTACTTCGGAGCCCTCAGCAGTGAGACTCATTATAAATGGTATAATGTTCCCCACTGAAAATCATTTCGTGTAGCTGAATGGGTCGACAATACAAATATTTGTATTTAATGTATTTAAGTACGAAAAAAGAACATGACTATTTTAGTCTTCGTTTTCAAATAGAGTAACCTTTCAAAACTAAATAATATAATTGGTTTGGAGCAAAAGAAGGCAATTTTATTCGTTGAGTGAATAAAGCAACCAACTTGCTTATAACGTTGTTTACCTTAAAGAACTGTAAAAGCTAGTCTGCGCTCTAATCTGTTCTTGAATGTCAAAACGCCTTTGTTTTCTTCCGCGTTCTCAACAGCCGCCGGCCATGAAACTGTTTGTGGCAGCCCAAAACAGTAAAAGCTTTCAAAAAAAGTTAACACAAAATTAAAATTGGTGAAAGTAATTAAAAGTTAGGAGATGCAAAATAAAGCAGACCCCCAAAGTTGGAAAATGAGGTTTAATTTTTCGTGCAATTTTCAGATTGGTTGTTTGAACTGCAATCGGGGGGCAATGTTAGTTGCGCCAATCGCTTTCAAGAAGGTATAATTTTGGTATGAAGACACAGTTTATACGACACTGATTTGTCTTTCTATCCTAATCTAACCTTTAGAGTGGCTGAGTACCAGCTGTAGTTGTTTCATAATTTTTCTCTGCTTTACACTTCCCATTGTTTTTAGATGTGCATGAGGAATTAATCAATTTGTTGGCACATTGTTTTTAGATGTGCATGAGGAATTAATCAATTTGTTGGCACATTGTTTTTAGATGTGCATGAGGAATTAATCAATTTGTTGGCACATTGAGTCTGTTACTACACAAAACATTCTAAACAACACTTTGTTCAATATTTTGTGTCTGTATTATTGTTGTTGTATTAAAAGCAAATTAAAATGTTTATGAACCCACTCAGATACAAGAACTGATTTTCAGTGGGGGACATTATACATTGCATTTTGTGTCTCGGTGCTACGACAACTCTAAATTCACTGTTTACATGTACGTCTATATCGTATCTAGATATATTCAGATCAGTTTCAGAATTTAAAAAATCTCATTCCTATCCGGGAATCGAATACTGAACCATCTGCATTGGAAGGAGGAATAAACCTACAAGCCAAACAAGTAAGAACGGCGTTGATTCTAGTCTACAATTAGACGAGGACGTCTAGACTCCGTTAGAATGCATCTAGAATGAGCTACAATTAGACGAGGACGTCTAGACTCCGTTAGAATGCATCTAGAATGCGCTACAATTAGACGAGGACGTCTAGACTCCGTTAGAATCCATCTAGAATGCGCTACAATCCTGACGTATAAATATTTTTCAAATTCAAATTCTTGTTCCGTTTATATGCAGAATTATCGATGTTCATAGTTTTAATGCAACCTGCAGCACTGAAATTTATGTATTTGTTTACTTTAAGTTTAACGAAGTTAACGAAGTGGTGCTCTTTCGCTAATGGAAAATAAATAGTCTTGTGTATAAAATAGATGAATTGTTGCACACTTTCGCAACTAACATATAAAGTTCATGTAGTTTGTGTCATTGCTGTCGTTATTTTAAAATATTTATATAATACTGGCAACCATACTTACGACATGACGATGATTTCAGTATAGATTATATAACACTTGAAATCATTTATCTGTAATTCTAAGGGTGTTCCATACATATACAGCTCGAAAGGATTGAGAATTTAACGTTATCTATTCGTATCTGTAATATAACATTCAATATTAAAATTTTGGAATGAGGCGAGGCTAGATAGGTATACAAAATAGGTGTAAGAAATGTTTCATTTGGATAAACTTAGACAATTTGAAGATTTAATTGAAATTATATAGGCCTAGTTTTATCCAAAGCCGATGATTCCTTTTTAGATAGTATAGCCCCGCATAATTCCAAAATGTTGATATCGAAAGCCATTTTAAAAATACGCACAAAAACTTTAAATTCTCGCGATTTCCAGCTATTGTATTAAACACTTAGATCCCGTCTGAGCCCGGATAGAATATATCCAGTTTGGCTCTGTTTGTCGTCCGAGTAAATAGAAGATCCGAAGCTATCACCTATCACCTCGTTGTTGAGTGGGTCAATAATCGATAATAATTACCATAATATCAAACGTTCAGAACATTAAAAACAGAAAGTTGACGCTCCGTACTTTTTTAATCAATTCATATTCTTGAGCATCAGGCAAAATAATCAATTGAACCGTTTACATTGAAGTCAAAACGTGTTATTCGCGCCATAAATCTGAAGGGGGGGGGGGGGGGGCACTGGAGCGTTGTTACTCCAGCTGCCCTGTGCTCACATCCAATGCTTTTAAATGGTAATTAATGTAAAGTGGAAGATGGCCGGATGATAGTTTACCTACAAATCTACAAGTTATGAATACCCGTTTTTGGGTTTAAACTGTTATCTGGCTGCTGCATGAATATAGGTATATAATAACTTATAAGTATCCGATCTTTCTCCCGATCGAGCTCGGGAGCGCTTTTGGCTACCTTAATAATATATGTTTTGTTATTTTGAAATCATGTATTAGGTTTTTTAAAAGCGCATCATTATCATTCTTGAGATTTAACAAGCAGATCACAAAAGGTAGTGTAAGAAAAAATGTGGGTTTTGTGTGTTTCACGTTGAATGTCCTGGATTGTCTGAGAAAGTCAGGTTTTAGATAAAGTCTGGCTGGAGTGGACCTGTAGACTGAGGCTATATTCATATGGGCTCTCTTTGAGTTTTCAAACAGTGTCTGGCCTAGACAGCTATGGCTGTACTGAGGCTGCTTGCTGCGGACTGCAATAAACTGAGTGCTGGGAGTACTTGAAAACATTTCATTGTGCTAAATATTGAGTACCTGGTGGTTTGTTTGTTCATTATTGATGAGTCTTAATGTACGAGACAACAATTTATTTCAAGATAATTCGTAAGCACTTGTATACCTAACAATCTGGCAAATATTTGTATTGTAACTGTGGGTATTTTTATTGAACATTTATTTAACTGTATTGTCGTAATAAATTCGATAATATTCCCAAATATCATTTATTTTATACGCCATTCCTACCATTTCTATGAGTAACAAATGCATACAAAACATGAACGTATAGGCTAATAATGTTTATTTACGATGACATATAAAGTATAAACCATGGTTTTCGATGTTTTATTTGCTAAGGGAATTGTTCACTGTTTTATGTTTCCCATTCAATTCAATTGAGTAAACGTTTTTCAACATTAGAAGAAAAAGCGACAAGTTTCTCATTAAATGGCCAAATGTATTCGCCGAGACATCATGGACATTTCAAGTGATACCTGTTTTAATTAGCTAATTTTTAATACAACCAGGGTTTTAATTTATGAAGCTATACCCACTTACCAGTTTTTACGCATAAATAAAATAAATACACGTTCTAAAAAAATTGTAACATTATTTTACTTACAGTTATCGACATAGCCGATTCACTGCACAGTATAAATGTGGTGGATTAATATCCATTTGCAGACAAGTTCATCCCAACACACACACACAAACACAACACACACACACACACACACACACACACACACACACACACACACACACACACACACACACACACACACATACACCAAAGTGAATAATCTCGTAAAATCCCCGAAGACAGCATTCCACACGTTATTACTCACGCCAATATATCAGTTGTCAAGGAACATATCAGTTTGTCTTCGTATAAAGAAATCTGCCAGTTACCTCGTCTTATGTCACGATTCATTTCAATTCAATTCATCATAGCGCATGCAGTGTAGAGGTTATTTGCGGGTTACTCTATACGCATTGTTATGCATAAAGCGGCTCCCTAGTGGGTGGCTTGCGCTCGTCTGCAGCGCCAGCGTTAATATGTACTCGCAAGCTTGTGGGGTTGAAACTCATCTATATTGTACATGTTTTAACCCGAGCCTAGCCCATTTCCTTGATATTTCATGAACTTTTTACCGTTCCTACCTACCCACCTACACATAATATCTAAATTGCTACAAGTACAGCGGTGGGCTACTGGGTAGAATATATATCTGCCCTGAACCCCTCGCTTTGAATCACCTCATACAAGAAACATGTATACCAAACCAACGAATTTGGCTAAATTTCTAAAACCCAGTAATTAACTTCTACAAACGCTTTGGTGATTAACAGGACAAAGGAAAGGTAGAACAAAGTAATACGCTTAAATCTTAAGCCTTTTAGCAGCCAGTTTTAAATTGGAATTTTGAATTAATTGGTAAGTTAATAGAAACATTGTTTTTTATGGCGGTGTAATAATAATTTACGGCGCACGCTGAAGTCTTGTAGAACTTATAGAAAAACGAGGCATTTCAATGTCGATGGTGTATGTGTGCTGCAAGCTACCTACTGGGCTGGCTGTGATTGACTTTGCTAGACACTTGTTGGGAGAGGGAATGAGTTTTACGATAAGAACGACACAACCTAGAGGTCTATGGTCACTCGTCGATGGTGTTCGGAGTCTACAGGGTTGGTTTAGTCGCTTTAAATTAAAGTCCCCCAATGAAAATCAGTTTTGTTACTGAGTGGGTAGACACTAAATGTAAATGTATTTATTTATTTTTATTTGTCTATACCCTACATAACATATCCACGTCCACCCACCCACCAACCAACATCCCCATCTGATGTTTATCATTTCATTTTAAAAACGTCAATACACATTGATTGGTGGTTTAAATGGGTTGTAAGTTACAGTTCTTTCCATATCAAGAAGCGCGCGCCTTGCCAGCAAATAATATTGGCACTGACGTATCTGATGGTAAATGGTAATATTGGCACTGACATCTGATGGTAAATGGTAATATTGGAACAGACATCTGATGGTAAATGGTTATATTGGCACTGACATCTGATGGTAAATGGTAATATTGGCACTGACATCTGATGGTAAATGGTAATATTGGAACAGACATCTGATGGTAAATGGTTATATTGGCACTGACATCTGATGGTAAATGGTAATATTGGCACTGACGTATCTGATGGTAAATGGTAATATTGGCACTGACATCTGATGGTAAATGGTAATATTGGAACAGACATCTGATGGTAAATGGTTATATTGGCACTGACATCTGATGGTAAATGGTAATATTGGCACTGACATCTGATGGTAAATGGTAATATTGGCACTGACATCTGATGGTAAATGGTAATATTGGCACTGACATCTGATGGTAAATGGTAATATTGGCACTGACATCTGATGGTAAATGGTAATATTGGCACTGACATCTGATGGTAAATGGTAATATTGGCACTGACATCTGATGGTAAATGGTAATATTGGCACTGACACCTGATGGTAAATGATACTATTGGCACTGACATCTGATGGTAAATGGTAATATTGGCACTGACATCTGATGGTAAATGGTAATATTGGCAATGACATCTGATGGTAAATGATACTATTGGCACTGACATCTGATGGTAAATGGTAATATTGGCACTGACATCTGATGGTAAATGGTAATATTGGCACTGACATCTGATGGTAAATGGTAATATTGGCACTGACATCTGATGGTAAATGGTAATATTGGCACTGACATCTGATGGTAAATGGTAATATTGGCACTGACATCTGATGGTAAATGGTAATATTGGCACTGACATCTGATGGTAAATGGTAATATTGGCACTGACATCTGATGGTAAATGATACTATTGGCACTGACATCTGATGGTAAATGGTAATATTGGCACTGACATCTGATGGTAATTAATGGTAATATTGGCACTGACATCTGATGGTAAATGGTAATATTGGCACTGACATCTGATGGTAAATGGTAATATTGGCACTGACATCTGATGGTAAATGGTAATATTGGCACTGACATCTGATGGTAAATGGTAATATTGGCACTGACATCTGACGGTAAATGGTAATATTGGCACTGACATCTGATGGTAAATGGTAATATTGGCACTGACATCTGATGGTAAATGGTAATATTGGCACTGACATCTGATGGTAAATGGTAATATTGGCACTGACATCTGATGGTAAATGGTAATATTGGCACTGACGTATCTGATGGTAAATGATACTATTGGCACTGACATCTGATGGTAAATGATACTATTGGCACTGACATCTGATGGTAAATGGTAATATTGGCACTGACATCTGATGGTAACTGATACTATTGGCATACTTAACGCAATGTAGGATCGAGATTAAGCATTTCTAGAAATTACATTCTACCTTCGCAATGCATATTGGCATTACAATACGTTCTGCTGTGAAGAGCGCTTCTTGATATGCAAATATCTATAATGACGTGTAATCAAATAAATAAATACATATGTATTTATAGTCTATTTGATTTATTTGATTACAGTTCTTTCAATGAAAGACCACTCTTCACAGCATGATGTATTGGAATGTAATGCAAATGCGCTTCACGAAGCAATAATGTAATTAATAGCAAACGATGTTCAATCTTGATTGATTGGTTGTCCTGCTGTGAAGAGTCCTCTGTGATTTCGAAAGAACTAGAATGGTGTAATGAATACATTGCGATCTACATAAACGCGGATTGGACATATTTAGTGTTTCAGTGGGTATAAATTTCAAACACTCAATTTTATAAATTCAGTTCATTCATACACTATAGTATGTGGAAGTATCTCCTTCTAGACATGAAGGCTGAGAACAAAAGTGCACTTAAATTTAAGAGCCTACTTAGGGCTGTAAATACGACGTAGATCACAAGTCGATTTCATGTCCATTTACTTATCTTTATGTTTTTATGTTTGTGTTTATAATATGATATAAATATTTTAAAGTGTTTATGTTAGTGGTGTTATAAGGTATGATTGTAAATTTGCATTGTTTGAATGTAGGACTATTATGTCATAGGATCTGTCATTTTTATTAATGTATAATGTGCATACGACCAATGTACTGATTGATAATGTATTGGTGTAATGATAATTTCTATTTATTAGGTTGGAATTCATAGTCGGCCCCTACACCTAGGGGCGCCCATTGTTACCAAGGTAACAGTTGTTTCCATGTTATTTCCCATAAACAAAACAAATCCATAGCAACAATGGGTGCCCCTAGGTGTAGGGGCCGACTATGAATTCCAACCTTAGATTTGTAAAACAATGTATGTTTGTTTCTAGGGATATTACGCGCATTCTGTGTCGAAGGGCTATGCTCGTTGTGATGTTTTTTATGATTTCTTGTGGAATGAAACAAATAATTCATTAATTTATTTGTTATAGAGAAAAGTGTAACTTCCAGAGTAATTTACCAAAGTTGAATGAAACACGAATCTAGCCTCTCTGATGCGAGGCATAGAATGCAATGCAATGTAATGGCTCGAGTGTTTCATCTGTTAAAGATGAGGAAGCTGGATGAAAAGTGTGTCATCAGTGATCAAGAACTCAGGAAGATAAAGAACTGTTTGGTTCTTGCCCAACCATTGTCCACTGAAGCTGGCGCTCTTATAATACCGTTCTATCACCACAACTCCAGGCATTGAAGTGAGGTGGCCAAGAAAAGAAACAAAAGGAGGAAACATCGTAGCTACGTATATTATTGACATGACAAAAAGATGTCGGAAAACAATCGGTAACAATGGTGTTTCCAGGAGATGAGAGAAAGAAGGGAAGATTTTTCTGCATTATGGTCTCGCGCTGTTTCAGGTCTTCACTTAGGCAAGACAAATACATTGAGCGTGTTGAATTGAGATCGCAAGAATGGATACTTCTCCTGAGTAATCAGCGGAGTTTGAAGCAGCAAATATAATGAGAACTCCTCTAGGACTGCGCTAAGTATAAGAAGTTGCTCTCATTGTTAGTAAAGTATGTTTGAAGTGTACTAGAAATACCGCGACCTACTTAAAAGGCTGCACGAGATGGATAGTATTTTTAATTAAGCATTTGAGTCATTCTCTGAAAGTTAAATACTTAAAATATAGCGAAGTTCATGTATAAAATGTGAAGATGTTAAGACGTAAACAGTTCTTATTAACCACATTAACCACATTAACACGTAGAAAAATAATTACAGTTTGTCGTGAATATTTACAACGCCATAACGTGTTTAAACTATTTTACAAGTTCTTCTCTTTTGTTTAGCGTTTATAACTAAAACTGTTGCACATTTCAGATCATTCAAATTATACTCCACACCATAATTACTCCCCCCCCCCCCCCCCCCCCCCCCCGCCCCCAATAGCGTAGTGGATATTATGTTTGACCGTGAACAAATTGCAACAGAAATTGTTCTTTTTCCATTATACTTGAGAAAAAGACTGTCAAAATCTATACAACCTAAGATATGAACATTGATTGAATTTGCATGTAGGCCTACATAGCCCAGAAGAAAGAAATGTTTCTACCTTTGGAGCCCCGTAGCAACGAAACATGTCCCCACTGAAAATCAGTTTCTGCATAACAATGAGTGGGTAGGCAATAAATATAAACGTACTTGCATGTTTACTCTAAATTAATCACTCCCCCATTTAAAAAACTGAAGTAACCCCTGTTGTGTGTACTGGTGGCAGTTTAATATTTAGAATACAAATTAAATATTTGAAGTTGTTGTAACGTAAGTAGTGGTACTAGAAATAGTTGAATCAAGCATAAAATGCAACAGTGTTACTAAAGGGTTATCAGTCTGCGGCAGTCAGAGATAGTTAAACCAAGCATTAAAATGCAACAGTGTTACTAAAGGGTTATCAGTCTGCGGCAGTCAGAGATAGTTAAATCAAGCATAAAATGCAACAGTGTCACTAAAGGGTTATCAGTCTGCGGCAGTCAGAGATAGTTAAAACAAGCATAAAATGCAACAGTGTTACTAAAGGGTTATCAGTCTGCGGCAGTCAGAGATGGTTAAATCAAGCATAAAATGCAACAGTGTTACTAAAGGGTTATCAGTCTGCGGCAGCCAGAGATCAAAATGCAACAGTGTCACTAAAGGGTTATCAGTCTGCGGCAGTCAGAGATAGTTAAATCAAGCATAAAATGCAACAGTGTTACTAAAGGGTTATCAGTCTGCGGCAGTCAGAGATCAAAATGCAACAGTGTCACTAAGGGGTTATCAGTCTGCGGCAGTCAGAGATAGTTAAATCAAGCATAAAATGCAACAGTGTTACCAAAGGGTTATCAGTCTGCGGCAGTCAGAGATCAAAATGCAACCGTGTCACTAAAGTGTTATCAGTCTGCGGCAGTCAGAGATAGTTAAATCAAGCATAAAATGCAACAGTGTTACTAAAGGGTTATCAGTCTGCGGCAGTCAGAGATCAAAATGCAACAGTGTTACTAAAGGGTTATCAGTCTGCGGCAGTCAGAGATCAAAATGCAACAGTGTCACTAAAGGGTTATCAGTCTGCGGCAGTCAGAGATCAAAATGCAACAGTGTCACTAAAGGGTTATCAGTCTGCGGCAGTCAGAGATCAAAATGCAACAGTGTCACTAAAGGGTTATCAGTCTGCGGCAGTCAGAGATCAAAATGCAACAGTGTCACTAAAGGGTTATCAGTCTGCGGCAGTCAGAGATCAAAATGCAACAGTGTCACTAAAGGGTTATCAGTCTGCGGCAGTCAGAGATAGTTAAATCAAGCATAAAATGCAACAGTGTCACTAAAGGGTTATCAGTCTGCGGCAGTCAGAGATCAAAATGCAACAGTGTCACTAAAGGGTTATCAGTCTGCGGCAGTCAGAGATCAAAATGCAACAGTGTCACTAAAGGGTTATCAGTCTGCGGCAGTCAGAGATAGTTAAATCAAGCATAAAATGCAACAGTGTTACTAAAGGGTTATCAGTCTGCGGCAGTCAGAGATCAAAATGCGTGAGAATTTAAGGTTCTCTGTTTGTATCTTTAAAACAACTTTTGAAATCAAAATTGAGGGTCAGCAACTAGAGTAGATACTATCATTGTCTACAAATATCGAAACAAAATATGTGCAAAATTAATTCCGTTTGGATTAAATATGATGATTGAGATATTATTGTATTATCGGTTTGTGTCCAAACATAATTAATTGTTTACATATTTTGTTTCCATATCTGTAGATCCTGATAATATCTATAGCTACGGTATCTACCCAAAGTTTGTATTTCAAAATTGTTTTAATGATACGGACAGAAAAACTTAAAAATAATCATGCTTTTTGAGCTCCTACAGCCGCAGACTGTTACCTGGGGCATAGCATACGTTTAGAGAGAGTGCAATATTTCATTAGTCAGTGACTCATCAGTCATCAAGTTACTATTTACTACTTCTGTTTACTATATCAAGTAACTTGGCTTCTAGTAGATCTATGAAACTAGGTAACATTGAATAAAGTCGGTTGGCGAGTTCGAAACTTTCAACTCTCGCGCGTGAACATCGATAGTTTCAGTTACAGAGATATCATGGGGGGTGCTGAATTAAAGCCGTTAGTCATATCGGTACTCTTCAAGAGGAGTAGGTCAAGAGCCCCCACAGACTATCGCAATCTCTTGAATACCGATAAATCATAAATATATATCAAACTGCAGTGATATAAATGAATCGTAGTTTTGTTGAGATAAATTATGTACGCTGTATAGAAGAGAACTTCCCAACATATAAAGTACACTCCTACATTATTAAAAAAACATTTAATAATCACGTAGAAGTTTTATTACGCCCCCCTCCCTTCACCCACCGCTCTCTGACTCCTACCCATTTCCCCTAGCTAACATTTTAATATAATATTATTTACAAGGCTGAATACAAAGTGAAACTCGTAAAATATGTATGTATAGTACGTATACGGTACCTTAGTAAATTATTTATTAATACTTTCATTCCTATCGAATGTCGCGACTACTTGCTACATATTAATAAGGCCCCCAAGCACCGCGGACCACAGTTTGGGAACCTCTATGTTGAGCAAATTATGTCACCTTAAACCTATTAAAGTGGTTCCACAGTAACCTTGTAAATGCTGACGTCATAGATGAGTGAGTCGGAGCCAATCAGCGGGAGGCTTTTTCAAATACTGACATTTGGTTGACCAATGCCTCACTCATCTATGAAGAAGTATGAGCCAGACAAAGCAAAGAAGCAACGCGCGTACTTAGTATATTATAGAGGTTACTATTTATGTACTTAGTACAAACGATCTGTGTAACACTTGGATGCTTAAAAGCAACAACGACAATAGTGCGAATGTTCCTTCTTGTCTATAATATAATATCAAGAAGCACTCTAGCCAGCTTATAATATTGGTCCTATTTGTCCTACCCTGACATCTGTGAGTATAATTGACTTACCTGAAGATTGAATCATCGATATAATGCTATAAAAATTACATTCTAGCATCGTAATGCATATTGGTTAAAAACGTTCGCTGAGAAGAGTGCTTCTAATATTGAAAGAACTATAGGTATTTGATTGTCTTGTATATCTTCCATGATTTATTAGCCTCGTCCGTGTCATCAGCTAAGTATTCCCGTCAGCAGTGCTAAGTCCCGTGTCAACGACTGCCACACAGAAACGCGATCTGTGTTATTAGCACACCCCACGTTCAGTCCCATTATCATCAGACTCGGAGTAGAACCTTTCTTTCGGCAAAAACCATCCCCTACATGAGCACAGCACAATCAATCCACTTCAGTAGGTAGCCTCCATTCATCTTTAACGTAGCCAAGGCATACAGATTAAACGGCGCATTGTTGATGGTACAGAAGGAAGAAATCAAGTTGCCTATTCAGGTTCAGGTTTCGTATCAGGCAGGAACTAGCTGTCATCAGCGATAGAGAAGTTCCTATGACGTCTTGACATCAATAGGGCGAATAGGCTGGAGGATCTGAATGGATTAAAAATACGTAACCGGAAAGAGAGGCGGGGGGGGGGGAGAGTTCTCAATGGAATGAAGAATGGCTTGGTTGCATTCAACGTGTGGAAATGCACGTTGCAAGGTAAATTGAAATCTGCTTCTAATATCGAAATCCAATTGAAAATGTCTTCCTTATGGGTTTTCTTGTCGTTTTTAGAGTTTATGTTATCTTGTCCCCGGTTTGCTTGTGGGAAATGTGGTCACGCTACAAACAAAATAATTGCAAGTGGTTCAAGATATGTAGTTTACTCAAGAAAAGAATGTTTCAAATATCGTTTTGCATGGACGACCGATAGCTTATAAAACTAACATATAGCATATTTGTTGTTGAAATAGAGATTTCACGCTTTTAAACAGCATTTACCACAAAGCGACTATACATCTATGATACAAAATTTTGATCAATTCTGAAGTGTTTAAAATTTTGATAAAATACAATTATATGTATTATGTAGGTATTTTTTAGCCCTTTCTTATCACATTTTTTATCTTAGCTACAACTTTTGTTTAAACGTATTCCAACCTAAGTTGGTTATTCATCTTTTGTGAAATATTAGTGAGCGTTTGGCGAAATACATGGATTCTAAGAAAATAACAAATATATATCTTTTGTAATTTAGTTATTTAATTTTATAGGCGTTTGAATCGCTGTCAATCTTGCAGTGAAAATTTTAAATTTGATCTCATTTCACAAATTTGTGATCAGAATCTTTTAGAAGCATGCATCCACATAGCTTTCATATTTAATTTTTAGCTTCAAAGTGAATATTTTGTTAGTTTTGTTTTGTTTACTTTGCATATAGCTTAGTGAACTATGTGGTATGAGAGGGCGTATTGAAAATACGGTACGCTACGGGCGTTTTAGAATATCAAAATATTTCATGACATAATTCTGAATAACTTCACAATGTAAAGTGCATTGCGGATATTCAATACTACTTACAAAACGTGCCGATATATTATGATGCCTTATATATTACTGACTTAGGGCCGGTATTTCAATGTTCAGTTAAAATTTACTTATCAGTTAAATTGTTTTCACCATGACAACGGCCAATAGAAACACACCAAACTTGGCTTACCTGACAGTTAAATTTACTTAACACTTTAACTGGACATTGAAGTTAGAGGCATTATACAGGTAGATTATTCAGCTGTCAACACAAACCTACCAAAATTTAAAAAAATCAATGTTTTAAAGTTCTTCTATAATGATATGGAATTATTATTGTCCTATATTCATTTGTGCAGTCAATGAGAAGTGCTTAGTGGAATTTATCTCAATATTGTATGGGTGAAATTTGCTATCGTAAAAAACAGCAGCACGTTTTAACAGCCTCAAGTCCCACCCTAGACATGGTTACGAAAGTAAAACAGATTCTTTCAATCAGTACACACTTTGCTTGGTAGCTCGCCGCGGCTAAGCTAACTGAACTATACTTAGCAATTACACGCAACGCCATTGCCCTCAAGGCGATTGGTCGGTACAAACGATATAGTTATACTTGAAGTGCAGCTGTAATTTTATCTTTCACACCAGCAAACTGCTTTCAACATCATGATAATGATTAAGGCTATATAATTGAGACCGACATATATTGTTTCATTGCGGTTGTTCAGCAAAGAACGACGGATGTGCTCTAGAGGAAAAAGGTTGTTTGTGGAGTTAATTTGGTCAACATTTCACAAACTTATATTATTTATTAGTAGTTTAAGAGTAAATTTATGCTTAAAATGATTATTTTCTAGAAGGTTAGAATAGTTTAAATTCTTGAACTCTATTACAAGACTATCTAAAACCCTCATTTAAACCTAACTTCTATGGGGTTTACACCACATAATATTCACTGAGTTTATCTGAAACTGATTTATTTAAAACAATTTTAATTAAAGTAAAATAATTTGTATATAGAAATACTTTTTCCGTGATATCACCGTGGATTTGTTTAGTACTTTTCTTTCTAGATATTACCCATAACAACTTATATCCTGGACTATTTTTTGCAAATATTCCAATTTCGATCTGCATTGACTATGTTACCGTTCTAAAACTAATACTTCCTCTATTATATTAAATAAATAAATTCACATTTAGAGTTTACCCACTCAGTAACGAAACTTTAGTATTCCTGTGTCTAACAAAACTACCCTTTCACTTTACTAAACATTTCCATAACATTCATTCCCAGTTTCCTCTTTCAAACAGTTCCTGCCTTGTCACTCGTTCTATCCAAGATCTTCGAACTCCCGGGGACAACACCACATTTTATTCTTGAATACTTTCTCTTTTGTGAAAAGAGCCCATGTTTCTCCACCATACAGTACAACACTCAATTCGTAGCTTTTCATCAATTTCTTCCCAGTTCCGATATCTTTGCTGTTTGATGTCAAAAGTTGTTTTTCTTGTCAGAATACCCTCTAAGCTTCTGATACTTCGCCTATTATATTCATTAAAAAACATATTGATGTTCGAATTTGTTCATTGGAGAAGGTCGAGGGAATAATATCCGAGATAATGTTAAAATATTTTTGCATTGCATATCCAGAAAAATTAATATTTCAATTACTCTCTGTAGTACAATAATTCGTATTAAAAAGCATGCGAATTCCATTTCCGTCCATTTTCCGTGCACCATTTGTTTTCCTCGCCAGCTCACATTTCCCGCCTGTTAATAAACAATAGGGTTTCGGGTCCAGTCCTTGGGTTTATCAATTTTCCATGCGTTCGTCCGGGCGGGGTTGGAGAGTGCGTGGCGCGTATATACGCAATGTGCGTAACTCTCAGTACGCATGACGAGACAAGTACTCACCTGCAGGCAGCATCCACCATGGACCTAGGTTCTAGATCGATACCAAGCTGGGCCTAACGTGTTGCGCGGCCCCGCGACAATACGACGACGCGATAACATAGAGTGGGATCTGGTTTTTACATATGTTGGATGGCTATGTTCTTATATTGTTGAAGTTCTCGGTTACCAACTACCTCAAATAGTTATGCAAGAGTTTATTTTTGCTGCTTTGGACGTGAAATTGCAAATAGTATATTTTACTTGAGAAGTTTACAGTATTTTTTCAAATATAGATATAAATATATCTTCTAAGAAAATTAGAAAAGGATGACACCATAATCACAATAAGTATCCAACACAATGAACTACAAATTGGGAAAAGTACGTAATTGAATGAAATGAGAAGAATGTTGTAAAACTTCTATAGATAATTATTAGGAACTATGATATTTCGAACGCTTCGGAAAATTCATAATAAAATATTATGTGAGTAAGGGTATGTTGTATATTATTGGTACGAATTTTTAAAACCTCCCATGTATACTAGAAATACGTATCTGTACGTACATTATTTAAAATGCTTTAAAATCCCGTAGTTAAAATATTCGGTAAAATGTTCATGAAATATGATGATGTTTAATAACTGGCGAAATGTTTCAATATTTCCGATTATTTATTTATTTATTTTATTGTAATTAAGGCCAGTGTAGGGCACAATGCCCTCTTTAGCCTGATGAGTGATCATTGATGAATGATAATGAGGAAGGGAGGAGGGGAAGCCTGGTACCGGCAAGTAGCCTTCTCCTGTCGAAAAGTACGAAGGGGACCATCGACTTAACGTCCCATCCGAAAGGACGGTGTAACTTTGCCCAGTCATGTCGGCAAAAATTAAACAAAAAGGGATAGTAACAAATACATGTTTCAGAAATCCACACAATAGCCACGTTTACGTAACAGCATTGAGAGTGCTATTGAGTTGAATTAGGAGTTAACTCAATTCCTAATATCCGTTTATATGTAATAGGATTCAATCATTGTTCGCTCCATGCTAGATACCTCTGCGGTAGATTTTGGAGACCTCTACTTAGACATTCTGTTTGTATGGTGAGATTTAGTCCTACTTCGACGCGTCCCGCATTTTGTGGGAGTCGATGGAACGAGGCGAATTGGGATTGAATTCAAAATGAACTGAATCCTGGTTTTAATCATTCGTGTCAACTGGTCATGCCAACATAAGTATTGGTATACCGACCTAAGATCTTTATCTACTGCATCTTTCATGCACGCTAATTCAACGAAAATCAACAGATACCGGCGTTCTTTCACACATTCGTACTGCAGTCGTCCGCTGAATAGAGTGCACACACCTGTTTGGCCACGCCCACCGACACATTCGTACTGCAGTCGTCCGCTGAATAGAGTGCACACACCTGTTTGGCCACGCCCACCGTTACAGGTAACCAACGGAAGGTATAGTAGATTATCCCTAATTGACATGTTTCAGTTAGTTAGATCGTAGGAACCAGAGAAGTAGAAAATTAAGTTGGTACCATTGGACTCGTCTATGTCGTAAGCAAGAGAATACGTTTGGCCAGCTTTAAGGCTGGTCCACACAGATTTTTTAAGCATAAGATTTAAGGTTTAACGCGTAGTCGTAAAGTTGGATCATAGGAAACACGTAGGGCCTACTGGCGTTCACACAAAGTTTTAGTTTTAAGACATTGTTTTCATTGTTGTTCTTAAAACAACGTCTTAAAACCTTAAATCTTATGCTTAAAAAATCTGTGTGGACCAGCCTTTAGTTACCTTATCTACGATTGTTGATTAGTCAGTTAACAAGTGCAAGTGAAGTGACATTGTTGCTATTGGCGACTGTTGACATGAGATTCAACCACGACGTTTCAGAGTGAGTATTTAATCGTAGTAAACCTCATTTTCATGTATATCGTGTACACATATTATTCGTGTGGTTTACAAATCATCCATATCCTGCATACAGATCGAACTGTGTTAGAATGTTTTGGTTGATTGGTGTATATTATTAATAGGGGATGAACATAAGTGAGCGCATTCATTTACTTATTGGCCATATTATTTACTTAAAATGATTTCCAAATTATTTGAATATGAAAACACAAGTAGCTAATTGTGATGACACTTATGTTTGGAGATTTATTTTATTTATTTATTCAAAATCGTAATGAGAACTGATTGGCAGAAGAAAGCACAGCTCAAAAAATAAAAACTTACTGCTAGCCCGTACTATTTAAAACTACGTTTAATAATAATACACATTAAAAAATACAATAGAACAAGGATATAAAACTATTAACATCATAACTAAGTAACAGGGCTTCGGATAAAAACCAGCATTCCGTTATTAGTAGTAATCTATAATTCATTTTTAATAGTTGAAAATTAATAAACTAATTATACCCCATTAACAATGGTGTTTTATTTGTCAAACGATGTCGTTAACGGGCATAATACACCACACACTGTATAACACGATTACATTGCGCCATTGTTTTGATGTGAGTTCTATGGGACGAGTGGTGGGGTTACTGTACCTCAGGGCAAACCTGCTAATTGCGAACGAAACTCGCAACTCGCCCACTCTGCTGCTTTTATTCCATCAACGCCCCCCCACCCCCCACCCCCACCCCCTTCGCCCACCCCGCCATCCACCGGCATCACCGTACGTTTACATATGGATATCATTACACTTTACTGGGTTACAATATAGTTTAAAACAATACACATTTCAATGCGAATAGCAATTACCTGTTGTAACGCTGCGGGGGTTGGGGTGGGAGTGGGGGAATGAAGGGGATGGGGGGGCCATGAGGTGAACATGGAACTGGTGTAATTTTTGAGTAGATCTACAATTCCTCAACTAAATGTTGGATCTTTGTAGGGTCATTGCAGTTGAAATACAAGGGTGGTTAGCCAACTGTTGCTAACTTTGTGGAGATGGAATATTTAATTCTAGGTTTAATTTATCTAAATTTGAAACAGTTACCCTCTTCACAGATAGGTGTATTAAATCATGGAATATGGTAAACAATATTACGTGGAAGTAATTCTACTCTGCCAACTACTAAAAACTTAATCCAATGACCTCCCTTCTCACCCTCCTCTCCCTCCCCCAACCCCGCCAACATTTTCAATATTACTATTGTGCCTCTATTGATCGTCGATTTTTAAGAAACCAATTTGATTGATTGCAACATTTACCAAAAGTAATGGTTATTAAACAAAAATTGTGTGTATTTTTAAGGAACTAAGTAAACAAATAAATACATATTTTGATTTTTCTGGGGTTTTCATATATTTTTCTTCTCTACGTTTAAATTATTATTAAAATGTGAGAAATACAGAAAGGACGCATTGGTAGCATGGGTTATTTTCACGCTTACAATACAGAAGGTATCTGGTTCGAATTTGGTCCGGGTTTAATAATTATTACAGTGAATGAATTATGAAATAAACGTACAATAATCATATCTGTAACACTTAAATATATCAAAACGATGACATTGACTTGAAAAGCAACGAGAAACACTTGCTGAAAATGTTCTCCTGTATTTTAGCAAGTATACAACACGTTTGTTTGATTGTTTTATTTATTGGCAATACGAACTGATCTCACGCTGTACCGGGTTCTTCCCTTGGCGTTCAGTGACGTCATTTGTCACAAGAGAATGCTGAAACGCGCCGTGAAATGTCCCGACATGAAGTTAAACCCACACTAGACACGTCTATGAACTGAATAGCTACTTGTTTACTGGCAGTGGCAGGGATGGTCAAAATTGTCGTTATTTGTCGGTAAACTGAATACGTGTTTATTGTCAGGGGTGGTGAAAGCCGTCGTGAAAAATACTCTTGACATACGTATATGCATATTTACATTTGTTACTTAATGCAATTTATATTTTATATTTTTAAAGCACAGTTGTTTAATCCCAACTTGACGTACAATGCTATAAATTTGTGATGGCAATTTATTTTAAGTTGCAACTTTGCGATTATACATTATATTAGATTTTTTGAAGTGGTGTAAAGCGAAGGATACTTTTCATAAACACATTATTACACTTTATATGTGTCCGGTACATGATAATGATAAGATATTGATCGTATTACTGATTTATCGGAGGATCACCATAACAAATGTACCACAGTACTTCAAATGTTTACCGCAGACATGTGAAAGGGCATATTATACTGGTTGGCCTACGACAGTAACTGTGGCGTAACCCAGAAGAATTATAAAGACGTTCCTTTTTATTACAAAGAAGACATTATAAGGCAGTACGCGTATATTGGTTAATAACGTTACATTCGTCACTACTTTATTTTGTATTTACGGGACAGAAAATATAATTTCATGCTAAGGTTCATTTCGTAACGTTACCTTGTAACTCGAATAAAAACTCTGAGACCAGAACTAAACACATTTAGATGAAAGTACGTCATAACGAAAAATCTACGTAAACGATTACTGTATGTAATTTAAAGTGGATTTTATTTACGAATTATAGGGAAATGGATTAAAACTTGACATGGAGATATTAAATTCTATAATACTGAACAAAGTCGGCCTCGTATCTGTGTGATATTAAACGAATCTGAAATGATACATTTAAAATTCCTTTTCTCGTTGAGAATATTAGGCAGACGGGAAATTGCATTTTCATTTTTTATGTTTGTAATATTGTGTAAACGAAAGCCCTTTCAAAATTGCCTCGAAATTTGCTTTGTATTTTTCTCGATGTAATATTATTTTAGAACGGAGCCCTTTCATTGTTAAAAGAATATTTACCTAGCGTCGGTCGATTTATGTTTTTGTACTATCTCGTTTCGCGAGGGTTTTTATGTTGAACCCACGTAGAATCGTTTTAATGGTATGAAGTTTATTTAATGTGTAAATATTATTCATTTATCAATAAGGCTGCTTGCAATATTATTCTATATGGGCGTAGCGTTCATTTCAATGGCACAGAGTGACTTATTGTCATAGTCTACACAAACTTCAATGCGGTCCTACTCCACTGTTGGGCCCGAATAGAGCGGAGCGCCATTGTAATTGTTGTATTGAGTGAAAACTAACGTTGACGCTGATTCTGTTGAAAGCGACCCAGTTTAAATATAAACCGTCTTATCTTTGCAGTAGCGGATAATATTTTTAAACAACTCACACACTTAAAATTTCTTCACATCTGAAAAAATGTTATTTTGTCAAGGTTTTATTGTAAATCAATAAAATAACTCGTGGCTTATTATGAAATAATAATTGAGGGAACATCTAGTGATCTCCTATGATAGTGTGAGAGCCATTACTGAACACCCAAGATATTATATGTTCTGGTCAAACGCATGATCAGAAAATGGCTTCGTGAGTTAAATTCCTAATCGTCAAGATTGGAGATTGATAATTTCTTGTTTTCACACCCCAACAAAACTTCGATATTATAAGTTTTAAAATTGTGTATCCCATTAGTCCTGGAGATAGTTTATTATTATTTTATCATATATATTTTATTTATTTTATTGTAATTAAGACCAGTATAGGGCAGAATGCCCTCTTTTGCCTGATAATGAGGAAGGGAGGAGGGGAAGCCTGACACCGGCACGTAGCCTACTCCTGTCGAAAGGTACCAAGGGAATCATCGCCTTTACGTCCCATCCGAAAGGACTGTGTAACTTGGACCAGTCATATAGGTTCCTCCACTAACCTGGACTGCTGAGCAGTATACGAGAAGAACGAAGCTGTTACACAAGCTTTTGAACCCTCCAATCTGCTCTAACCAACGTTAGCTAGTGTTTCGGAGGAGAGCGGTCACCCACCCTCCTCCTGACCTAGCCTGAAGTTGCTTAACTTCGGTGTTCGTATGGGAACCGGCAAAGCGACAGCGGCTAAGCCGGTTACTTATTTTATCATACTAATTTATGTGGTAGGTATTCTGAGCCGAGCTCTTCATATTTGTTGTAACCAATTCAATTTTATCGGAGAGAAATACCTACGCACATGTAAATCATAACTTTAAAGACTGCCGCCCCCGGGACACTAAGTGGGAAGATAATAATGAATACACATATATCTACTAAAACCAAGCAAGTAATAATTATGTGTTTCATACCAAATCGAGCGCAGCTAATTTCCTAGAGCTTAAATTATCATGTTAATTTCAATTATCTACTATACAGGGCGTATTGAATGATTGAATCAAGAACACAAACGGCGTTATAAACTTGCCTCACCATCACTTCCCTTGTAAACCGCGTCCTTTTAACTCATTCATACCGCCGGCTTTTCCCACCCCTGCACTAAGAGCTCTCATCGCCAAACACGTGGTTACTAGTTGCGACTCTTCATCGCCGCCCTCCTGTTTTATTGGGGTCTTCAATCATCGCGTCGCCACGACTTTACATGCACGAGCCGAATTGCACGGTCATCACATTTGCATACGGAAATTAAAATGAGAGCTTTGTCCCGTTTCCTTGTTGTTTGTAATGCTATCCTGACTGGTACTTGTAGCCTTTCCAACTGGAACGCCGGACGCATATCATATCGCATTTAATATTCATTTAAATTTTCATGCCCTCGCTTCCATATCTGTTAAAAATTAGTGTTTTCCGTTGGAGATTATTGATGTTGGACTCGGTCCTAACTAGAACATCTGTAATGGAAATCTCTGCCAATGTTCGATGATATCTTTTGAGTAGATGGCGGTTTGGTTTGTGGTCACGTGATTTCTGTAGCATACGCTCGTTCATCGAGGGATGTACTTGTTGGAAGTTGCCTCTCGTAAAACTGAAGAGTGTGTGGGGTGATTGTGTGACATGACATCTGTCGAACAAGCTGTTCAATGATTTCGATTAACAGAGCATCATCTCGTAAAATGTAATGTTTTGTTTGTTTGTATTGCGCACGGTGGGTTTCGTTATCAGATGACCGTCAATAAAAGTAACCGCGTCGACCTCCGCGCCGCACCGCGGCAAGGTAAGGTAGCAGCTTGCCTCAGTCCTCCCGACACTTAAACTAACCCTAAAACAGGCCTGAGTTACGACCAGAGAAACTAGAAAGTTTTCTTCGTTACATAAACTGTGCTGCACCACCCCTTGCGCTGCGTCGACGACTAGCGGCGCCGACGGGAATTAAAAATGAAATAGTGCCCAAATAAAATGAGTGTAATAAAACCGAAGAAACTTTAAACCCCCTTAAGTCTCAGGCGATTTCCAATTAGCTGCATCGTATATATTATTTTGTGGTTCCTCTACGGGTGAAAACTATTTCAACAGCTCGTTCGTCTTATTCTCGGCCCAGTGGTTGGTCTGCACTCTGCAGGTGGAGGGGAAGACGGGGGGGGGGGGGGGGGGGGCGCACGTTCCACGCCTCCCCACCAGGCTACCACCGGGGAAGTTATATTAAAAAATAAGCAAGTTATCTAGACCACAAGATACTTTATACCTAAGACATCGCGTTCACGCACCCGTGTCAAACTTGGAGCAATTATCCACAAACAAACGGAGGCTATAATTTATCAATCCTCTTCTATAACTAACACGGTTACCGCGATCTCAAATGACGTTAAACCAATCAGTAGAGGAACACGCTTAGACACAATCTAATATCAGCCATTCAGAAAGGGTTAAATTGTTAAGGAGAGAAAGAAAACCACGCGAGCGCCGAAAGAATTTTGATGACGTGATCTTAGAGTGTGTGAGAGAGAGAGAGAGAGAGGCAACCCTTTTTCCTGCGTCGTAATGTGGTCTCGATGAGTGACCCAGATATCCCGACACGTCTGTGCGAGGGGGACCCAGTCAGCTTCCTCAGACGATGCTACACCCCCGCCTCTTTCAATATCACAGTGAAATAAAACGGAATTTATTGGCATTCTTCGGGTCGATAAAATCATCTCGGTAGCCTGGTGGTCAGTGATACATCGTCCTCACGCGAAGCTTGTAGAGGCATTTCCAACAGGGAGGCCCACCCCCACCACACACGGCCTTCGGGCACATCATCAATATAACGTCTCGTGTTCCCATCATTCATAGCACTCGTTTTATTATTCCAACATGAGTCTTTTCACAAATTGAATCTCAGGTGACGGTGAGTCGGTTTTTGTGCAGACGTCCGCTGCATCGCGATCGCAGCGCCCGCGGCGGACTGGAGTGGCGCCAAATTGGTGCTTCGGGCATCGCATCGTCCGTCTCTCTCTTACGCCCGACGTGGCCGTTATGAGTGATGTCGAGGGAATTAGCTGTGTCACACTCCCGTAGTCAGCTGTCCTAAACTCCTTGGAAAGATGGCAGACGTCCAGAGTAAGAATGAAACATAAGAACAAGACGTGCTAGAATAGAAGACGACACAGTGGTACAGTAATACTTCAGCGGAATGTAAGGACACTTGAAAAGGTACATTAAGGTGATGGAGAAAGATGAGATAAAGGAAGTAGAATAGTCGGATGGACTGGAGGACCGGGGAAATTCTCTGACATCAGCAAAGAATTGGATGAATGGACGAACGCTGCTAACACGGAAAATTAAGTTAAGAATACTTGATACTTGACATGCAAAAGTTTTTATCTGCGCAAGATTATTTTCTTGTGGTATATATTAACTGTCACGAGGAGTCTCGAACATTGCTGAACAACTATAAATGAGTTAATAAATCTTGGCTTGACTTTCCACCGCGCATCTATCCATGTCAGGCCTACGCCACCGATAAATAGTCGAGGCGAGGGAAACTGATTCCACTTCAATTCTTGGAGAGGCTGCGATACATAAAGTCACTTCATACACAAAATGGCGATTCTGCTGACGGTAAGAAATTCATCTCAGTAAATTATAATTAGATTGCCAACTAAATAATCAAATTGCTTCTTATTTCACAGTCGCCAGTCAAAACAATTAACTATCAGACGACAATTCATTGGAACAAAGATCGAAACTACTATTGAATTCCAGTTCAACTTCTAAATTGAAATTGGTTTTGACTTGTATCAGTAAAAACGATCAAGATACTGTCGTATATGAAAGTCCAGTATAGTTTCAGTTACTTCCCGTAGAATAAATTCTTCAAGATGTTGCCATATATTAAAGAAGAAAGATAGACGACAGTTATTTATTGTCGTATAACTAAATCACGGAGCAAGATGTTTCTTTTAATCGCTGAAGCTTGATACTCGGATGCCGGAAGTCGAGGGATTCTCGCTACCTGCAATCCAGACCTTAGTTGTGTTATTCGATTTTACATAAGCAGACAATTTTGTCAGTTGAGGCTTTTGAACAGTACTTGGATATTCCTTCCTGCAACTAACAGATTAATAATGTTATATTATGACATGGTAAACGAGTTTGCTCCTTGTCGTCTTAGGGTCTAAGGGGTTCAAAAATGTATCTCAGTCACAAACCTCCACACAATCAACAGAAATCACTATGTATTTTCCACATTCTAAATGCCATTTAGTATATGAAATAGGCAAGCCAAGACTACCTACCTTACATATGGTTTCGTCACAGGCGAGGCACTCGTAGCCAACCACCGAGCCGCCCGAGACAAGCGCGCGCAAATAACGATCGCTGATTGGCTACGAGAACCTCGCCTGTGACGAAAGCATATGTAAGGTTGTCTTGGGTTTAATATAACAAACTCCTATTCTTCATTTTTAAAGAACAGTACTCTCAACTCGTTAACATAAACTCCATACAAATTCGCGGTGCACAAAAAACGAGAAGTGGGTGAACTTTATAACTATGTCAATGGCATGAAGACATACAAATATTTATTTCGACGAGTATATTTCGGCATGAAGGATTACCTATAAAGAACTGAATTGAGGGGAAAGTGGTTAGGGGGAGGGGGGGGGGGGGGGGGGAGAAGAAGAGGTTGACCAAGACCGGAATACATAACACAATGCTCAAGAGTTTGGGTTGTAGTACTACGAAATAAATAAATGAATGAAAATGCTGTTTGAGAAGAATGAATGGAAAGATGTGGTCCCAATCCAATGAATGTGCAGGTTATGTAAGTCATACTTCAAATGCTGAGGTCAGGGTTTCATCCACATTTGGAATGTGATTTTAAATGTTGAACTTTAATCAAATCTATAATTTGATACTTGCACCAATAAAATAAATACATTTGTATTTATTGATCTCTACCCACTCAGGGCAAGAACTGATTTTCAATGGGCGACATTATGCCATACATATACTTAGTTGTTAAGACGGGTCAAAAGTAACGTTCACAAATATTAAGCCGGTACCATACAGATTTAAGTCAATCTCGGAAGTTAAGAAGACCCACCTAGAACCGGGATTCGAACCCTGGGCCTTCTGCATTGGAAGCATGAATAAGCCCACAGGAGTAACGAGCCACACGTTGTCGTTTTTAATAACCCACACAGCAAACTAATGGTTGCAACTGATAGTGAATACATATTTATTTTTGTTTGTGAGAGTCGTCATACCCCATTATGGAATTGCTTAAACTCTTCCAGTTGAAGGAATCCATACACTTCATATTCACTTTTTTACGTAGTGGATAATTTCTTAACGTCTCCTCATGTATATTTCAATGAAAATAATTATTTTGACTGACATGTTTATTAAAAGATGAGTGAAGCATCCAAAACGCGCACCCCATCTCACCACATGTACCGAAAACCCTTCCAAACGGAATTAATTCAAGTGGATGGATACGCGTTTTTATTAAGAGTGTGTTTATAGAAATGTATCCTGCCTGTCTAGCTGACTGTTGCGAGGGGGTAGGGGGTGGGGGGAGATATTCATGCGGTCCACCCCTTTACCTTTGTTACGCACTGTATTGTCCTGGACTGCACAGCCCAGTGCATCAGCCAGAGCTCTTTAATCAGGTGGTGATGAGAGCGTCGCCTGCCAACCCTCGGTTACACGCGGACCACGATAACGGGGAGATACGATGAGCTGGACGAAAACGAAAGCTCGAGCGTTATTTAATTGTATGAGTGTAAAATAAATAAAAAAATACATTCCTGAACAAATACCTAAAGTATTTTATTTCGCGTTGAGCCTGAAACATGATCGTGCGTCACGTTTTACTCTCTTTAAATTTTAAAATTAAATTTTGCGGATTATTCTTCACGTTTATCACATTTACTTCCCATAATTTAAGTTAAATAAATATTGTTTTGCTGTGCATTGGAATAAGTTTCTTCTATATCGTATACACATTTAGTGGAAAAAGTATGTTATGCGCACACCTGTCTTGACAAGCTGTGAATGTGTACTTTAAGTCTTAAACCTATAAAACTATATGTTGACGATATACATAATTAAGTATTTTGACATTTGGAGTAAAAAGACAAACAAAAACTGAAAGAACTTACAAATTATTTGAAGATAACGCTCTGAGAAACACTGATGGAATTATGATTACCTAACCGTGTTTTATTGGTTTCAATGAGATTATGACTGCAACGTCTCTTAGTTCGCAATAACTAAAACAATCACCTGTTAAACCTCGTTTACAATAAATGATGAATGCGAAAGATGGTAGCATTGCCACCAGTTCCATTTTCCCAATATAAATCAATAAATACAATGTCATCAAATTATTGTTAATATAGAGTTCAAATAAATTAGTTTATCGACTTTCATTATAGCGCTATGCAATACAATACTGGTGCAGTTGCATTATCACACTTCAGCCTCCAGTTACGTTCGGGGTAAAATCGGATTGTCACCCCATCTCAAATCGATAGTATGATGTGGATGTGAAACTAGCTAATCAGTCGGGTCACCAGTGGGAAGCATTGTGTAGTCCCGTGCTATTTTGATTACGGTGAGTGCTACATTCTTAATCCGATAAGTACTCGAATAAACATTTTAAACTACAAGTTTTATCACACCATTATGGACACATCACATAAACATAGCTTACAGCCTTGTTAGTAGCATTAATTGTACCAATAATGGGAAGGAAGACACTTTCAAGATTGTTTGTTTGGTCTCTTTAATGTCTTGAAACAAACACTTGAATGAAAACATAGTCCAAGATGTTAACTCATAAAGTCATCGTAAGTATCGATAAAATGTGTCTTGAATCTTTTTTACCGATGTTTGTGGCACAAACTTGATTTCCTGTCGTTACCGAAATTATTGGACCAATCAAATCAGAGTATTATTTCCCCCTCCCCCCCGTTGTGGTAAGTAAGAGTACTTTCTAGAGGGTCTATGTTATGCTTGAGAACGAAGCCACACAACATTTTGTCGGGGGATGTAAATAAACGTTTTGGGCGCGTTGGTAGGTATTCTGGTATTCTGGTATTTTGAGACCACGTGACGTCTCACAACGTTGAATAGTTACCAACGTTTTGGGCGCGTTGGTTAGGTATTCTGGTATTCTGAGACCACGTGACGTCTCACAACGTTGAATAGTTACCAACGTTTTGGGCGCGTTGGTAGGTATTCTGGTATTCTGAGACCACGTGACGTCTCACAACGTTGAATAGTTACCATTGTTTTGGGCGCGTTGGTAGGTATTCTGGTATTCTGATTTATAATGTTTCAAAACTTCGGCATCAGAGATTTTGTAAACCTCAAAGCCTGTGCCATTACATGAGACTTCAAGTAACCCATTTTAATTTATCCACTAAATCTGAACAACATAATTTAAATATGCACATCATTTGACAAAGTAAGTGTGTCTTTAGAAGGTTTTGATTTCGTTAGCAAAAATAAATTTTACGTAGCATTTGTTTTCAGGTGCATTCTATGATAAGTGTTGTTTCGAAAACACTTTGTAACAACATAATACGGAAGTTTTAATAGTATAAGAACATGTTTTTGACAATCTTCTATGAAAGATACTATTTCTATGACCTACCTACAGTATTTCATCCACTTTAAGGGGCTTTAAATTGTGCTGAACTTAAGTACAAGACCATACGGTCAAAACAGCATAGGAAGGTTGTAAAAACCAAGTTAATAATAACAGCTATGTAGGTCGCTCGCTACACTACGAACAGTGATATCATATCATTCGTAAGCCGGTTGGCTACATAGTCATTCTATGTAGTTGGCTACATAGAGTACATTTTGTTTTTATTTTTTAGTATTAGGGGATTGCAAGACATATAAAGAGAGATGAGGTCGGCAATAGAGAAAATGAATTTGCACTCATGTATGTATGTTTTAATTAACATATAAATGTTCATCAAACTAAAGCTAGAGCGTGTTATATAGCTAGAAAATGAAGTACGAGAAGTACAGTTGTCAGTACACAGCAGAAGCCCACATTATTCTAGCTAGATAATATACGCGTTATCTAGAAGGCAGTGTATTAAGAAACTTTGTCCATTCCAAGTGTTAAATTGTTCGTTGAGCGTTCTCAAAGTACGCCTGTTGAATTCCCATAGGGTCGATATAGACGTTCAAATTACCGATCTAAGTGGATTAATATTTAGTACGTCTACGGTCTACTAGCACACGGTACTCGTCTGGTGTTCGTTTTGCACATGGGCGCCGCGGGGGGGGGGGACACTTGCCCCCCCCCCCCCTGGAATTAAGGAATTTTAAAATCAAACTGGCCATCTATACGATACACGCTAAAGTATGAAATTACAAATAAAATAAAAGATAATTACAAATTCTATAGTCAATCGGTTCAATCCATCTTCACGAATATGTTAATTTCAACGCGATCCGATAAGTTAAATCAAAGCACCAATGACTGTTCCAAGCGGGGGCAATATGACCACGCTACATCGCGGACCCAGCACCACTCGTCCCGTGCTCGCTAGCTAGCTTCCTACCAAGTTAATTAGTTATCTGTGCTTCCTACTCTTCTATTTTTACAATCTAGTTATTACGTTTTTATTTAAATATGCATTTTATCACGGTACGGGCCAGTTACCATTCATATCTCAAACGATATTGTTCCTACTTCCTACGCTCGTTTTTATTATTACTATTTCTTATGGTTCATTTATCTTAGCCTATTATATAACATTTGGTAGTATTTCACTTCTTGAGACTAGTCGATCACCGCTATTTAGTTACCATTTCAATCTCGCAGGATATTGTTCCTACGTATATTTATTACTGTTTCTTATGTTTTTTTCATCATTTAATGAGAACTTTAAATATGTGACTAGTCAGTCATGGTCAGTTTCTATTTTTTGCATCTCTCAAGATATTGTTCCTACGTTTTGATGATTTACATTTCGTACAGTACGTACGAAGTAGTTAGTGCACGGGGCCCAAAATCGGTTAAAAAGTGTTGAAATACAAAAGACGCCCTACGGGCCAAATTGGGGGGCTGTCGCTCACCATCCCCTTCCACCCAGATGGAAACTGTTATTTTACTTTGCCTTTCCCCCCCCCCCCCCTTCCATCTCCGCCCTTGAAAAATATCCTGGCGGCGCCCATGGTTTTGCATACTCAAAACTGACGCGTTGGTTTCATGCAGTGTTGCATTCTTGTGTGGCATATCATTCATATTTCATGAGTCAGTTCTGACTTTGTTCATATAGGGAAAACAAAATACAACATATTTACTTATTTTTGTAATTGATGTAATACAATTATACTTATTTTTAGAATTTATTTATTGATTTAATTGTTAATCCAACAACATAATATACACAAATTCTACGCAAAGGTTGGGTATAATGTAAAATGTTTCCTAAAACACAGCAATACAATAAATATGCAAATAAATGTAATGGAACGAAAACCGAATAATGAAGGGGGAAAATGTGGGCTGTAAAAACGGCTTTGTCAAATATATGAGAAATGTAGACCTATATTAAAACTTGGTTTCCAACAACTTTGAAATAAATTTCATAGTTGTTTCTAGAGTTGTAAAATGTGAACTTAAAACAATTTAATTTCAGTTTAAAGTTCGTTCTATAGCACGATGAGAAAATATAGTGTCCAGAAAAGACAATATGGTTTTATGGGTTGACCGCAGTGCAGTAAGTCCTGGCCAGCCCACGAGCAACAGTAACGAGCTACTGTACACTTGGCAATTATTCGCAGACACGTACAAGTTATTTATTGTTGTAAAGCCAAGACTCTAGAGCACATTAACTCATAAACAACGGGTCACGTGCCACACATTCACTCTTCAGGGGTGATCAAGGGACTTCACTGCAGCATCCAACACAAATTATAAGGACCTTAATGTTTCTCGATCTTGTCATGTAAAAAATTACATTCCAATGAATTGTTACCGTAATTTTGTATTATTGTTTTGCTTGTATTTTGATGCTCGATACGTTTAACCACCATGTATTTATTTATAGACGTATACACTTATTTAACACGGATGTACCGTACCAAGCAATAATCAGTGCTATTTCACCTCGTAGGGGTCAAAAACTAAAACAGATTTATAAATTTGAGACGTTATTTATATTGTACATTGTTTAAATTTTGTTTTAGTTTGTGATTTTTATTCATCAACGTTTGATTCTCTAAGGATACTTAATTACATCTTTTGAAAAAGTGGGCACGTTAAAATCCGCCTGTCGTAACCGAAGAAGCTGAAATAAAAGTAGATAATACTATGTCCCTAGTCTAGTAGTCTAGTATCTCACAAGGTAGAGGTTTAATCCTGACACACTTGAGAAATGTCATTATTTAGATAAATAAGAGTGACCTTTTTACTGAAGTTATGTATTTATGAAGCATCATATTGAAACCTGCAATAAAGGTTACATGTCCTTGGTTTTAATTTAATTCGTTTAAACTTTAAAGTACGTGAATGTATAGTTTTTAGAAATCTAAAACTTTGACTACACTAAAGTATATTCAATATCGTATATTAAATTGTCAAGCACTACATGATAGACATGATGCAACTCCTTCGTTGTTTCCACGCATGGAACAACTTTGAGCTCATAACCAATTTGTCTTCGAATTTTGTAACACATATATATAGAGAATGTCTTGATTTCAGGTTTTGAATATTGGGTTTTACCTCTGATGTACCAGTACTGAAAATATATGAAAACAATATCTGCAAAACAGTGAAGTGTATATTCATACTGTTGCTTCGTCTTGTTCGCTCTGAGTATCTAGTTCAAGTAATGGTGTGGGGAATATTTATTATTGATAACATACTTCGTAGACGGAACCATTCAGCACAGACGATCCTACAGTATGGATAATACTTGATAGTACTTGTTTTACTTAAATAAAGTTCTATGTGTTGCACTTGTTCCAACATTATTATTGGTTGAAAAGAAAATTGTAGTAGGACAATAACTCAGTGTTATTTAGTATATTTGAAAACGCTCATGATGCAGTCTTTATCAAACAGAATTTGACAGTCTGTTCCACTTGTTTAATTTTTATGTTATAATTGGTTTTACAGAAAAACCAAAAAGTTCCAGTTTCTGACGTTTATGGATTTTGATGAAAAGTAAAACATAGCTTTCATTTTTTGATATTTAACCTTATTTTTTAAACTTATTTTAGTATCTGCGTCAATGAGGTTTTTCCTGTTTGTTAGTACTTTACTAAACAGTAAACATAGCGGCATGTTGATACATTTTAAATACCTGCTGTCTCTAGATAATTAACCAATGGAATATAGTCCACATGTGCCCCATGACCTGTTCTAGGCCATCTTTAGACTTATCTGGACTTGGGCAGACTTCAATTTGAAATATCTTGATCAGCTAGCCGTACTTTCATGAATAAAACAATTCTGCGGATACAGCCGCGTTCACATACATGACTAGTGACTATTGACTATTGACTATTGACTATTGATTAGTGACTAAGCGAATTGAACCATAGGCGATACGTGCTGACGTTCACACAACTTTACTTTTGACTTATGACTATTGACTATTGACTAACGAATTGAAGATATCTGGAAGTCATAGTTACAACCAATCACAACGTTCACGTTCAGCCAATGAATGTGGAGCAACGGAAGTCAATACCACTATTCAATTACTGTCAAGTGTGTATTTGTTTTTGACTATTTCCGGCGAATATTATTTATTTATTATTTTTATGAAGCTGTCATACGATAAAATATTCTTATTTTGAAAACAAATCTTCAAAACAAACAAGAAACATACAAAACCTTCACAACTTGGTTAAGCCCATCATTAAACGTTTTAACTGGTGAACAGTTACTATCGCCATACCTCGTTTTCTTCATAATGTTGCAATTTTATTATTTTGACAGCTCGTTGTTTGTCAATCAGTTTGATTCATTTGTTCTAGGTGGCAGATCATACGTGTCAAAGAACTTAGTTGTGTAGTGTTCATATCTTTCTTTGGGTAGTCAATAATCACTAGTCAATAGTCAATAGTCAGTAATCAATAGTCATTTATGTGAATGCGGCTTACCTCTCAATGATTTAAAAAATCTATGAATGTTAATTTAGTTTAATAATTTATTACTGACTCCTAATTTATTACTGGATATACTAAATATGTATATTTGTCTCAAGAACTCTTTACTTTCCAACTCCCAAACATTGCCAATTTCAGTAAAGTTCATGAATATATTCGATCATAATTATAAATTGTTACGAGGACTTGCATAATGTAATGACACTATCCTCAACGCTCGGTTCGCGAATGTTGCCTTAATCGCATTTTTACACCCTGAACACAAATTGAAACAGACGAAACGCGAACTCTCCCAACGCAACGCGAAGCTTCTCAAAAGATTGAGTTCGCGATCTCAGACAACGTTAAGTGTGCGTGTTCATATGGGTGGCGAATCCCGTAATACCAACATTCCGCTGCAAATCCGAAGCCTGTGTAAAGTAGGCGCGAGCACATCGCCGGTTGGGACGCGAGCTGCGGATATTGACCGACAGAGCTCTCTGAAAACGCTCTCTACCAAATGGATTGGTGATTCTTAAACAACCCGAAGCACTTTCACCCTCAACTTCGCTACGACTTAGATAAAATCGATTATAGTCGAAAGGAATCCCTAGAGGAAGAATATTCAAGATCCAGTCAATATAAAGCTATCTTTAGTTGAAAGGATCACTTTTATCTCCGGTTGAACCGCAACGCCAAGTTTAGTCTTCTTGGAAGTATTACTTCGACGTCTGATGGGCGTCGCGACGCCACTGATCCAATCACTCATAATATGTTATTATGTGCACTTAAAACCTGCATATCTCGCCTCCTGAGCACAGTAAAAACCCCTCCGAATAGATATTAGGTAATGATATGAACTCTATAAAAGTGACGTTGAGTGTGAAAGAAATGAATCTAAAATTATATCCAGCAATTTTGTTCGCAGTTCAATTTCAAATAGTACGTTAATTTGTCTCTAAAATGATGTCAATGAAGAACGTGGGCCTCCCTTGAAACCACATTGCGGGCTTGTTTATTTCCATTGGTGAGTAATGGCTTGCATCCCGTTTCAGGCACACAAAATATTGTCCTCCGTTGTTAATCATCCATCTACCTCAGTCGTCAAACTGCGACTAACAACGCAGCAACGGGAATGTTTTCCCGAGTAGCATATATGCCGCGCTAAGTCCCATGTATTCACTTTCCCAGTTGAATGGAAGAGCTTTACCTTTTATTTACGATCGATACCAAACAAAACAATTCAAGGAGAAAAGGAAGCTACTTCATCCCTGTCCAGTCCAGTTGTGTTGCGAGCTTTTTCAGGCAGTGAACACGGGATAATCCCGCAGAGGGCGGTGCACAAATAGAAGGAAGGAAATATCAGGGAGTCGCTAAATATTTCAGTGCCAAATCCAGCAGAATATCCTGGTAGCCACATCAGAGACATGGAGGGGGGGGGGAGGGGGGGGAGTACGGAAAGTGCAGCTGACCGCACCGAAGCCCCACACCCGCCGGGAAACGAACATGCTCCCTGTTTATATTCAATGGTCAGACTCAACTTACACGATAAATTCGTAAGAAAACTGGCGGCGAGGGCGAGGGGGGAGGGGGGAGGGGGGGAGGGGGGGAGGGGGGATGAGGGTATCTCAACTGCGATCATTTAGTGGGCGTCAAGGAAAGTTTCTACTTGTCGAGATAGTTCTTCATTCAAATCTGCCCCCTGCCCTGTGGACATCTAGCGTGGTTTATCGGCTGAGATCCCCTTGTTCAAGATGTTCGAGAATTGCTTATTCATTGGCCACAAAGATTGAATGATAAGATAGATTAGGGAAGAGTTGTTTCGGGGGAAAAGTCTTGATTGTCAAAAGGAGATGGGGTGAGTAAAGATCTGTTTAATAAAGATAAAGCGTTTTTCTGACTTTTGATTGGGTTGAAAGTTTGAACACTGTTGGAAAGGGAAATAAATTTAAGACATTTCTAAAATCTCAACCTGGATTGTATATTCTCAAGCTTTCATAATTTTTAATCTGGTTTTATTTAACCACTTAAACCAATTAAAACAAAACTCTTTGAACTTTTCGATGATTTCTACTGTATTTATATTCATATTGTTTCGATTTCTTGGAGGCCTTTAAAAATTTAAGAAGTGATTCCGCATTGGATCATGTAAGATGTCATTTAATAAACCATTAATTAAATATGAAGTCAATAAAGCTGATGGAACATTTGTATCTTGCGAACATTTCAAGTTTGAAATATCTATTTTAAAACTTTCTCTGTATGGCATACCTACGTCAGAGACACCCTTCTTCAACGCCTCTTAATATTGATGGGAAATGGAATGAAAGCTCCTCTTTTATCTTGGTGGCGAACTAGTACAAATCATGCACAAATCATAGAATATGCAGAGTTGAAATGGAATCGCTGTGCGTCAAAGGGTTACCTAGGTTTGTTTGTACCTGCCCTACGTCAGACGACGCGTTATTCCACTAAGCTGCACCGTCAGTGTTCAACAAAGAAGCTAAAAGTCTAGTTTTATACCAAGTCTAACAAAGAACAGAAGGGAGCATTGGATGAAGTACGTAAAGCCATTCTTATGCGTTGAAAATTAACTTTTTTCAGAAAACAATAGTAAACTTGTTGAAAGGTATATTATGAAAAACAAACATTGTTCATAAAAGTACGTTAATATATAATGAAGTTCTAGACCAAATATAAAACAGCTGAAATCATGAAGGTTTGAGTTTGAAAGCTTGAACTGTAACCCATCTCATATGCATATATGCCAAGCAATTTATTCGGTTAGATACATTAAATACAAATTTTCAGATACAGGTCTCCAAACACTGTGGATAAAATATATCTAGGCAAAAATAAATATAATAAATATAAGGCAATAAATATAAGAGTAATAATAAGGCAACAATAAGGCAACAAGGCAATAATAAATGTAAGATCGATTTAAAATTACTTTCGAAAATATCAATTTGTGATGATAATTTCGACAGTGCTGCACAATCGCTAAACATGAGAGATTTAAAAATAGTAATCTACCACATTTGCTGGATATCTCGTAGAGTGATCGACCACCATTGTTATTGTTCACCGGCTGGACTGGTGTGGGGGGAGGGGGGATGAAGGATAACAGGAACGCAAACCCAGCGTCCCTATGGGCAAAGGCTTTGCGTTGTGTGTATTTGTACGAGAGCGAGAGAGATGAGGGGAGGCATCCATGTGTGTACAGTGTAGGTGCGAGGGAGAGAGAACACAGAGAGAGTATATGTCTCTAATCAATTATAGAATAGTAAGCAATAATTATAATATACGATACGGCCATGGATGGTAATCAAATGAACAACATACAGTCACGTGCAAAATTTCATACTCTTCTCTCGTTACTTTTTAGTATGAATTATGTGTTACAATGTAACGTTTTCAGTGCACGGGAAAATATTTATCGCGTGATGTTCTTTAATAAACTCACCGTACAAAAAGTTATTAAATATATTGCAAGATAACATGAACATATGTGTGCTGTGCTATCATAGTTCTTGAGAATACTTTTGACATGCCCGGAGGTAAATATGGAAAACCGTTGTTTTTTTCATACTACAAAAAAAACTCCCCCCCCCCCCCCCCCCCTACCGAATGTTCTCGCCCAAAGAACAACCGTGTTGTAAATCCCCGCATGACTGCATGGTGGACGTTCTTGAACCACTAGGACAATACGTTCATAACACTCCCGTTAGGGGTAAAACACCCCCCCCCCCCCCCACCGAATGTTCACGCCCAAAGAACAACCGTGTTAGTAAATCCCCGCATGACTGCATGGTGGATGTTCTCGAACCACTAGGAAAATACGTTCATAACACTCCCGTTAGGGGTAAACCCCCCCCCCCCCCACCGAATGTTCACGCCCAAAGAACAACCGTGTTAGTAAATCCCCGCATGACTGCATGGTGGACGTTCTTGAACCACTAGGACAATACGTTCATAACACTCCCGTTAGGGGTAAAACACCCCCCCCCCCCCCCCCCGCCCCCACCGAATGTTCTCGCCCAAAGAACAACCGTGTTAGTAAATCCCCGCATGACTGCATGGTGGATGTTCTCG
The DNA here is from genome assembly GCA_945910005.1 of Isoperla grammatica. Lineage (NCBI taxonomy): Eukaryota > Metazoa > Arthropoda > Insecta > Plecoptera > Perlodidae > Isoperla > Isoperla grammatica. The sequence continues at coordinate 53,043,619 of OX246739.1, read as the reverse complement.
AACCACTAGGAAAATACGTTCATAACACTCCCGTTAGGGGTAACCCCCCCCCCCCCCCCCCCCCCACCGAATGTTCACGCCCAAAGAACAACCGTGTTAGTAAATCCCCGCATGACTGCATGGTGGATGTTCTCGAACCACTAGGAAAATACGTTCATAACACTCCCGTTAGGGGTAAACCCCCCCCCCCCCCCACCGAATGTTCACGCCCAAAGAACAACCGTGTTAGTAAATCCCCGCATGACTGCATGGTGGACGTTCTTGAACCACTAGGACAATACGTTCATAACACTCCCGTTAGGGGTAAAACACCCCCCCCCCCCCCCGCCCCCACCGAATGTTCTCGCCCAAAGAACAACCGTGTTAGTAAATCCCCGCATGACTGCATGGTGGATGTTCTCGAACCACTAGGAAAATACGTTCATAACACTCCCGTTAGGGGTAAACCCCCCCCCCCCCCCCACCGAATGTTCACGCCCAAAGAACAACCGTGTTAGTAAATCCCCGCATGACTGCATGGTGGATGTTCTCGAACCACTAGGAAAATACGTTCATAACACTCCCGTTAGGGGTAAACCCCCCCCCCCCCCACCGAATGTTCACGCCCAAAGAACAACCGTGTTAGTAAATCCCCGCATGACTGCATGGTGGACGTTCTTGAACCACTAGGACAATACGTTCATAACACTCCCGTTAGGGGTAAAACACCCCCCCCCCCCCCCGCCCCCACCGAATGTTCTCGCCCAAAGAACAACCGTGTTAGTTAATCCCCGCATGACTGCATGGTGGATGTTCTCGAACCACTAGGAAAATACGTTCATAACACTCCCGTTAGGGGTAAACCCCCCCCCCCCCCCACCGAATGTTCACGCCCAAAGAACAACCGTGTTAGTAAATCCCCGCATGACTGCATGGTGGATGTTCTCGAACCACTAGGAAAATACGTTCATAACACTCCCGTTAGGGGTAAACCCCCCCCCCCCCACCGAATGTTCACGCCCAAAGAACAACCGTGTTAGTAAATCCCCGCATGACTGCATGGTGGATGTTCTCGAACCACTAGGAAAATACGTTCATAACACTCCCGTTAGGGGTAAACCCCCCCCCCCCCCCCCACCGAATGGTCTCGCCCAAAGAACAACCGTGTTAGTAAATCCCCGCATGACTGCATGGTGGATGTTCTCGAACCACTAGGACAATACGTTCATAACACTCCTCCCGTTAGGGGTAAAACACCCCCTACCACTTCCTCGATTGATTAACACTCTTACACCTTTTAATAAATGATCTACTATAATTAATCCTTGTCACAGGTATTTAGCTAATTCCCACATACACAATTAATGTACGTTACTGTTTTAAAAGGTGATAGTTATTTTCTATTAATAATCTGTTCCACACACATTGCTCGAAACTACGCATACAGTGTACAGGGATTCATGTGCGTAATTGTGATGATTGCAAAGATTGTGAAGATGTTGCTGTTGTAATTTGGTCTGCTCATGGAATTTGGCAAACAACTGTTTTACATGTTTCGTTACTTTTTCTGGATTGCTACTACTCACACTATCTAGCGGCCAGTTACTGAACTAGTGTCTAAAAATAGTTACGGGGCTCTGCATGCATCCTGCAAGGAATTATGTTTTGTATTTTTTGTGTTATAACAAAGTATTTTTTAGCCTATTACAGCGTTCTCTAGAGACACGAAGTGGTGGGAATTATGATAAAAGGTTCGCTCATTTGGGGATAATTGAATACTCTACTAACAACTCTTTCCACTGCCAGTGAGGGTTGCTTCATTCTTGCTATTATTCATATCGGTTCTGGGTTCTAGTTTTGAGTCTCGATTGGATCACACCAAGGTCCACTAGATCGCTTGTAGCGCGCGCGCAATTACTCATCTAGGAGTAAATCCAGTAGACCTTAGGATCACACAATTATACCTTTACTTTATTTCATTCATGTCTACCCTATTCTTGTGTAATACTTATAGTAATCAGTGTTGTGACTTATCTAGATAAAATTATCTAGATAACGTATCTAGATAAAATCTGTTATCTATTATCTTTATCCAGCTAATTTTTTGGTGTTATCTTTATCTTTTATCTAGATAAAAATACAGGTTATCTTATCTCAAATTTCTAGCTTTTAGATATAAAAATAGATAAAATGTTTAACCATAATATAGATACAAAATAATAATAAAATATACCATTTTTCAAAATAAAAAATACTTCTACTGGTTTTCCCCTTTTTTAAAAATGGCGGCCATTTGTTATTAAATTTGTGTTATTAAAATCCATCCACATTATGATAGATAAGGAAAAAAAATAAGTAAATATTGCTTTTTAAGAAACATGTCAATAACTCAATAATATCATTATTATCTTTTATCTTTTCAAAATTATCTAGATAATTATTTTGATCTTTTATCTATTATCTAGATAATTTTTTTATACTTTATCTTTTATCTTATCTAGATAATTTTTTGGGGAATTATCTTTATCTTTATCTAGATAAAAAATAAATTATCTAGTCACAACACTGATAGTAATACATCATTCCACAATTTGACATAAATACAATCACGGGTATTAAAGAACTTCTATAGCAAATAACCCATGGAAGCTGACAAGGTAAACGGTTTGCATATGGCCCAGGTCTTGCATTTAACGAAAATTCAATCATAGGCCGGTGACAATCCTATTTTAATATCCTTTTCACCTACGACCAAGTATTTAAAAGTTTCACTTGGCAATGCGATGACCAAACTAACAGCAACAATATTAAAGTACGCCTTTGCTAGATTTACCCAACGAGCAACACATGGTCTAACCTGAAGAGGTTTTGACGAAAATTTCTGTTCTGCCCTTGATTGTATATATTTATATATCCGAGTGCACAACAGAGAATGTGTGTCTTGGTAGGTAAAGATACGTAAATATACATAGCTGCAGGAAACTGCAAGAACCACACTCTGATAAAACGATCTCGCTTGGCTAGACTTGTGGCTTCGCGAGAGCCGACATCCACTAAGACCCGCTCCGTCTAGGCGACCATATTCGTGCAAATCGATCAAACGGGGCCTAATTTAGCCACGTGCTCTCAGTGTAACCTAAAACCATTGTTGGTCCATTATACAGAGAAGCGTTGCAGCCATAGACCCCCTCCCCCTATTAAGGCGCGGGGCCATTCCGCATCCCCGCAGATGCTAGTGGGAGGGGGAGGGGCCGGGGTCAAACGGCGAACACTATTGCTATTATTAGCGGGAACATCACCATAAAATGTGGAAGTTTAATATATTATTATATTATGGAAGGAATGGGAATTCATCCCTACTGACGCGATATTGTTGTGTACTTCTTGCTCGGGGCGAGAGCGTGGAAAGCGGCAGCTGTTGCTGTGTTCGCGGGGACGTGCGTGAACCAATCCGAGCCCGCGCCCGTTGACACTCGCTGTGAGGGCAACACGTCCATGCAGCGAGGCTAATCGAGATAGCGAGCGTGGTAAGTACGGCAGCTGTCGCTATGTTCGCGGGGACGTGCGTTGACACTCGCTGTGAGGGCAACACGTCCATGCAGCGAGGCTAATCGAGATAGCGAGCGTGGTAAGTACGGCAGCTGTCGCTATGTTCCCGGGGACGTGCGTTGACACTCGCTGTGAGGGCAACACGTCTATGCAGCGAGGCTAATCGAGATAGCGAGCGTGGTAAGTACGGCAGCTGTCGCTATGTTCCCGGGGACGTGCGTTGACACTCGCTGTGAGGGAAACACGTCCATGCAGCGAGGCTAATCGAGATAGCGAGCGTGGTAAGTACGGCAGCTGTTGCTGTGTTCGCGGAGACGTGCGTTGACACTCGCTGTGAGGGCAACACGTCCATGCAGCGAGGCTAATCGAGATAGCGAGCGTGGTAAGTACGGCAGCTGTTGCTGTGTTCGCGGGGACGTGCGTTGACACTCGCTGTGAGGGAAACACGTCCATGCAGCGAGGCTAATCGAGATAGCGAGCGTGGTAAGTACGGCAGCTGTTGCTGTGTTCGCGGAGACGTGCGTTGACACTCGCTGTGAGAGCAACACGTCCATGCAGCGAGGCTAATCGAGATAGCGAGCGTGGTAAGTACGGCAGCTGTCGCTATGTTCCCGGGGACGTGCGTTGACACTCGCTGTGAGGGCAACACGTCCATGCAGCGAGGGTAATCGAGATAGCGAGCGAAGGGAGTCGGTATAAAGACTCGTGGGCTTTCACGGCTCGAGTCAATAATTAAACTTGGCCTCTGGCATCGATTGCTTAAATCTTTGTCGATAAAATGCTGACGTTTCAGGTAGGTTGCACTACCCATCTTCAGAGCTAAATCTTGCAGTCAGAGAGTAACCCCCATCTCTACTCTTTGTTTAGTCGGTATGTTAGTGATTATGATGATGATGATGGTGATATTCTGACTTTATGTCGCATACTTTGGCAATGGCAACGATGGTAATCGAGACGGTGAGTGGGTGATATACGATGATGAAACCACGACAGATGATGACCCAAGCCAGGACATAAACCCGGAATATAGGAATAGTGGTTTACTAATGCCTAATCGACCACGGCCAACTACGCTGGCTAGTGAAAGAGTTCGGGATCTTCTACTAATAACTGTATGACAACAAAGCTGTATCCCAACGTTATGAGTCTCATGATGAAGGAATAGTTGACCCCAATAGTACCGACTTATTAGTTTAATATTAATCTGACCCCAAATATCTATTTGAAATTGGTCTCCTAGTGATAATTTACTATATCGTGTATTGCAATTCTGAAACACCCAAACCCAGCGCGGCGGTTAACTAATTATACTAATGTGGCTTCAGCACTCGACTACGAGACGATCGCCTTTACAAATGCATGAAACAACGCCAGGAACCTGTCGGAAGTTCTTTGAAACGCTGTGTATGGAATGGGCGGTAGATAAGAATCTGAGGCTAGTTACGTCCAGAGACTGGTACGTTTTGGCGTTGTTTGTGTAGTTACCGTAACTAACATGGAACAAAATACGCCACAGATATTGAACACACTTTTGACAGTTGCGAGATGAAATATTGGCGTCGAAACACAGATGCCGGCTGGCAACCAACCTCACAACCAACCAAGTTAATTTCCGGATTCCGAGTAGGGAGAATGGAGATTGATTCTCGTCTGGAATTTATGCCACTTTAATGTCAACCATTACTTTTGCGCGCTAGATCTTGTGGTAACATTTCGAAACTAGTGCAAACGGCTCACAAGTTAGAAGGGAAATTCCTAGCGTGCTTGAGAAGGTACGCCCCTATCTTATTAACTATATTATCTGCTTTATGTAAACATGCCCATTTACGAAAATAGGTATTCTCAAATTGATAGTGGTAGATAGTGTGAAATATTAATTTACGGCAAGTTGTGGAGACTGTGAGGTTTATTATGCCAATACAATCTGATACGTGTTTCTTGAATAACCGAGCGGTATTCTCATTGGGTTTGTGCTTAGTTTATGCTTGGTAACTATAAAATACTTGCTATAGAACTCTGAATGGGCGAATATAAAGTAAATACACAGTAGAACGACACAATGATATAACATGCATTCAAAGACGGGAAGGTGGTAGAAAAGATTGTGCCTGATTTCACGAAAACGGGAAATTCAAAGTTGTAGCTGATTTTGCTCTTTTCCAAATTTGTATTTCGAATAGCGTTTTGATGCACAAATGACAAAGAAGAAACTCACAGTCTCAAGCTACGACGGTAGAGATCTTCAAGTATTGTTATACTATACAATCAAACGCACTTACATGGGAAATGTTAGTGTGAATTCTGCAAAAGAGTAAATACTTCCGAATTCGATGAAAATTGAAAATATAACGTTAACCCGTCTGGCCCCGGGATAGAACAAGTCCGGGGTAACTACCTGCCATAAGAGGCGGCAAAGGAGCCGACGTTATATGACCTTGAAGTTGACTACATCATTAAACAATAAATACAAATAAACAAACCTTTGTTTGTGCAATCATTCGGTATAATTATTTATGAAATCAATGACGGATCATTGTTTATATATTTCTTAGCCAGCATTGTCCTTTTAATTGAATCAAGCAATAAAGTGTGTGAGTGGCATAAGCTGTCATGTATATCGCGCCTCTTGAACATGGACAACTATACTCCACTCTCGGAGCTAAGCTTCAACTTCCTTCAGACAGGAGACAGTCGAGTATTTTACTCGCCATTCACTCACACTGCTTGTTCCTGCATGGCTGCCCATAGTTTTACGACTAATCTGATGGAATTTTATTACCTTTATCTTTATTGCGTTTTATTTTTGGCCGTGTCTAAGAGAAAGCAGCACTAATCAGCATTTAAAGCGGAGATAATTATTTTTATTGTTGTAAAATAGTAAAACATTGGAGTCGGTTGGATGGTTTTGAAACGAAAACATGACCCTAAAGTGTTGTTTGAGTGATCAGAACGGTGAGCTAAAATAGGGCGGGGCGCTTTATGCTAACAACGCGTGGGGAACACACGCGCTTAACACGTTGGGGGCGTTCATAAGTGATATAGAAAGTAAATCAAAATATTAATCGTCCGCGTTTAAATCGAATAAAATCGGATACAACAAATGATCGAGCTTCCCGTATTAGTATTGTAATCGAAAGTTAAAAAAAAAAGATTTGAATAAAACAAAATATGTACAAAAAAATCATCAATTTTATTTATTTACATGATTCTGTAAACAATTAGTCTTTTAATGAAAAATACTTCCCTCCTTTGAATTCAATTATTATTTCATAGGTTAGAAACGTTGGTTGTAGGAACGCCTGTTTACCATAGAAAGCACCTCAGCTTTACCGGATGTGCCCATCTTCGGGTGATTAGCTTTGTTTATTATGATATCTGTATATCTGGGGTGAGAAGAACCCCAAGTACTCTGCCTTGCCACGTGCTCGTATCACAAGAAACCCTTCTAATAAAGCTTCAGTCAGACTGAAGTGTGTGGCGGGAATTGAACTCAAAACGAACGACTACGGTCGTATGTTAGCACAAACCACGACCATTGGTGACACAAAGCAATTTTGTTAACCTTCTAATATCGTTCAAGCAAGTTTGTAAAAATAAAAGTACTTGCAGCACCTGGTACGTAAATCACTAAGATCTCCAGCTAGAGAATTGATTAAACCACGTGACAAAGAAAATTCATTTTTGAGAATGACCGTAGTAAAACCTATTCTGACTCTTTCATGGGGGGGGGGGGGGGGGGGGCAATCTTTGTTCTGCTTGACCAGAAGGAATCTTCTGAGAAGTATGAGAAACACAATACGTATAGTCATTGACGAAATATAATCTTATGTCCAGCCACTGCGGTGTTAGGTACATAAATTCACATATATTGATCCAGTAAATCCAAGTGCTTTTGTGATCTAAGAGAGTTGTAATAAAAAATGGGCATTTAAAATGCAATGAATCATACATGTCAGAATAGTTCCAACTTTTAAATTTGTAAGTCTAGAAACGTAAACAAAAAATTGTTCTTAACTAGAAAGAATAAAAATAGAGTAAAACAAAAACAAACAAACATATTCAATGCCGGTACTGCGCGAAAGGTACCAAACGAATACAAGACAAGCACAACAGGGAGTCATTAGGATATAACAGTATATGCGTCTTGTATTTACCTTTTATATTTATTATTATATATATTTCATATTTATTTATTATTATTATAGTGTAGGTATTTACCTATTATTTCTTCTTCCTTTTTCTTGTACATTTTTGTATTGTTGTGGTTGTCTTGTTTGTGTATTTGTGTGTTGCAGTGAATATTTTGAATTTGGTTTTTGTTTGTTTTAGTCATCCTTTGAAAATGGCTAAAGGTATCTAGCCGAAACATTAGTTTATACATTATGTATTTACACCCCAATTCCCATCTGGGCCCGGGGTAGAATAGGCTCAGGGTGACTGCCCGTCGCAAGAGGTGATAAAAGTAGACCCTGTCCCTATCCCCCAGCTGTCCTACTTGATTCCTCCTCCTATTTGGCCCTGCCCTCCCTTGTTAGACTCCCATTATGACGACCCACGCGATCAAGACGTCATACGACCTAAGCTGTAGAGTACGTTGTTAGACACCAAATATTCAAGTTTATATCACAATATGCCCCGTATGTGACGCCTACCCAAGAAGTCAATTACGCCGTATGATCTTATAGCTATGGATGTAATTTTCAAAGCGATACGCTAAGTATTTACTTAAATAAATACATAAATAAATACATTCTCATGTAGAAGCTACCCACTCAGTAAGAACACTGATTTTCAGTGGTGGACTTTAATTTAAAGCGACTAAACCAACCCTGTAGGCTCCGAACACCATCGACGAGTGAGCGATAACCAATCACAGATCTATAGTTCAAATATGAAACACATGAATCAATGATTGGACAGTGCGAACACCTGCAAACAGATGCCAGAATCAACAAGGCCGATTCAGAACAACTTTGAATTTATTGAGTGCTTCGTTGCTAGGACGGCTCCAAAGTCACCGTTTACTTATTCCTAAGACAAGAAATAATGGAATTGAATCCATGTTAGAAGTTACAAGACTTTAGCCTGAAGGAGGATTTGAACCCGGGACCTTCTGCATTGGAAGCAGGGATGCTAACCACTGGACCAACGAGCCACCTCACGTTACCACATCAAGTGTTTCACCAGATATGTCTTAGGGTACACCGTACATATATGCTATAATCACCTTATTACTCCCGTCTTGTGCTGGTATGACAGACAGACAGACGAACGCTATCATCCGTAATTTTGAAATGCACTATATCATATTCCATTCCCGTTCGTATTCATATGTATACTAATGTGCTTGAAGTATCTTGCCACAATTCCGCACGTCCCTAAATGTGTCACGTTCCACCAATACCAACCCCTAAATCTAAACGTTTTTAAAAGTCAAAATGATGCACAAAGCAGTTTTTACACGGGACAAGGTACAAGCCTATACTTTATTATCCCAACCCTAATCCAACCCCTAACACACTAACTTCCGTGAAAAGGTTTTTCAATAATATATTACGATAAAAAGAAACCTATAGAAAAGAACCGCAGGCAAAAAACTACCCGTATAGTATTCTTTGTTACAATAGAACGCGGACAATTACGCAGATTTCATGGTTACGTAATCTCACGCACGCACGCAGGCACGCAGGCACGCACGCACGCAGGCAGGCAGGCAGGCAGGCCCGTAACTGTCGACACCTATGATGACTATGGTTCAAGTGACGAATCAATATTTTGCTTTGGGACGACCCAGGGGTTAGGACCATGGGAAACAAAACATTTTTATAAAAATCAAATTTGTTCGTCACGTTTATGCAATTACACTAATTATATTTTATGGCAGCTCGTTGTATTTTGTCTTTACTTGAAAATAACTGATTGATTTTTTTATAATTATGGGAGAACGCGATTTTAGCCGTAAATAGTGGTGAATAGCAGACGGTCCCTGAGTGGCTCTTCTTGAAGGACCTCGCCAAACTGTTCCCTTCAATATGTAGTGTAGCGGGATTACCCATACCGTACGGGCGTATATACGCTAAGTGCTGACACAAATTATAAAACTGAATTCTAGTGAGTGTATAACAGACAGGAAATGACTACAACGACGTTATAAGCTGACGTATAGGGTAGAGCTAAATTTAATAATATAGTTGTGAACTTGATTTCAGATCCTCTCCTCTTTACATAATATAATTTGGTTCAGAACTGACTTCAATGTCAGGAATGGCATAGAACTAAAAGTATATTAAAATTCTTCCCTTATCGAATTTTATTATCAAAACAGCATCGTTGAAACATATGCGCGTAAAGCAAACGAAAACCACGTGAACTTCACGTGATTGACCTAAGAATCACACTTATTCACGTTTTGTTTTCTAATCCACACTTTTTCCTAAGCTTTTTCCTCACGATATACATTTATGTTTGTTAAAATAATAGCCGTAATCTTTATGTTTTGCGTTACTTTCTCCGTAGGGCACGTAATTTTTATAATAATTAAATGTCTTGATAAAAAATATTCTATAATGTTCGATGTTATGACTGAAATTGATGTGTAAAATAAAAAATAAACAAAAGTTTGCAAGAAACACATATTAGTACATAACAGTACCCTATATCATATCAGTAACTAGACAGCATTTCAGCTCAGTCAGATTCTAACCTTTGAAGTATATCCAATTCGCTTATGGGCTTTGGAAACCTCACCTCACGAACCAACTGTGATAGAAACCCGTAATCCTTGCATTCAAGTAGGCCTATTCTACCCCTATACGGTTCAACTTAACAGGAGAATACGATAATACCCAGTCCACCCACTATAACCGTATTAAGGCATTAGTCACATTCACACAAGCAGATTCCCACGTACGATATCTGATTTACAAAACACAACCCCGACTGTAATGTCAAACGTCAATAGTTCTCTTCAAACGAAACACTCCGTGCTTACCTCGCAATAGCGCACCGTACATGCGCCACGAGTACATCAAGAGTACATGAGGACACACTACTCTTACAACTCTTGAAAAATATTGTGAGCATTTTACGCCCTTTTCATAACATTTCAATTGTGTATTATTCGATTTCTAGCTTAGGCTTAACCTTGATGTTAGTTTGAATCCTTGAAGTTTTCGTGATATGTAAGTAGAAATCAATTATGTATTACAGATTAGGTATTGGGGTTCGCCACTGAGTATAAAAGTATAATTAAGTTAATACTAATATTATTATTTTTATTTTTAGCAACGTTTCACTAGCATCAAAATCTACTCTATCATACAATTTTACTATCGAAATAAATAATACAAAGAAGACGCGTACGGGCAATCGAGTTCCGAAGGTCGTTTCTCGCTTCCTCAAGACGTCTTCCAGTATGACTGCTCACACTTGGGCCAAGCTTTCCTTCTGTACTTTAGCTAGACGTCTTTCAGTATGACTGCTCACACTTGGGCCAAGCTTCCTTCTGTACTTTAGCTAGACGCCTTTCAGTATGACTGCTCCCACTAGGCCAAGCTTTCCTTCTGTACTTCAGCATTTCAGCTTCCCTACTTCATCCTATCCAACCTCTTCTGGTTAATGTTCTCTCTCCTCGGGCATTCATGCCGTGTGTGTCCAAACTCACGCAGGCAGGCAGGCAGGCACGCAGGCAGGCACGCACGCAGGCAGGCAGGCAGGCAGGCCCGTAACTGTCGACACCTATGATGACTATGGTTCAAGTGACGAATCAATATTTTGCTTTGGGACGACCCAGGGGTTAGGACCATGGGAAACAAAACATTTTTATAAAAATCAAATTTGTTCGTCACGTTTATGCAATTACACTAATTATATTTTATGGCAGCTCGTTGTATTTTGTCTTTACTTGAAAATAACTGATTGATTTTTTTATAATTATGGGAGAACGCGATTTTAGCCGTAAATAGTGGTGAATAGCAGACGGTCCCTGAGTGGCTCTTCTTGAAGGACCTCGCCAAACTGTTCCCTTCAATATGTAGTGTAGCGGGATTACCCATACCGTACGGGCGTATATACGCTAAGTGCTGACACAAATTATAAAACTGAATTCTAGTGAGTGTATAACAGACAGGAAATGACTACAACGACGTTATAAGCTGACGTATAGGGTAGAGCTAAATTTAATAATATAGTTGTGAACTTGATTTCAGATCCTCTCCTCTTTACATAATATAATTTGGTTCAGAACTGACTTCAATGTCAGGAATGGCATAGAACTAAAAGTATATTAAAATTCTTCCCTTATCGAATTTTATTATCAAAACAGCATCGTTGAAACATATGCGCGTAAAGCAAACGAAAACCACGTGAACTTCACGTGATTGACCTAAGAATCACACTTATTCACGTTTTGTTTTCTAATCCACACTTTTTCCTAAGCTTTTTCCTCACGATATACATTTATGTTTGTTAAAATAATAGCCGTATTCTTTATGTTTTGCGTTACTTTCTCCGTAGGGCACGTAATTTTTATAATAATTAAATGTCTTGATAAAAAATATTCTATAATGTTCGATGTTATGACTGAAATTGATGTGTAAAATAAAAAATAAACAAAAGTTTGCAAGAAACACATATTAGTACATAACAGTACCCTATATCATATCAGTAACTAGACAGCATTTCAGCTCAGTCAGATTCTAACCTTTGAAGTATATCCAATTCGCTTATGGGCTTTGGAAACCTCACCTCACGAACCAACTGTGATAGAAACCCGTAATCCTTGCATTCAAGTAGGCCTATTCTACCCCTATACGGTTCAACCTAACAGGAGAATACGATAATACCCAGTCCACCCACTATAACCGTATTAAGGCATTAGTCACATTCACACAAGCAGATTCCCACGTACGATATCTGATTTACAAAACACAACCCCGACTGTAATGTCAAACGTCAATAGTTCTCTTCAAACGAAACACTCCGTGCTTACCTCGCAATAGCGCACCGTACATGCGCCACGAGTACATCAAGAGTACATGAGGACACACTACTCTTACAACTCTTGAAAAATATTGTGAGCATTTTACGCCCTTTTCATAACATTTCAATTGTGTATTATTCGATTTCTAGCTTAGGCTTAACCTTGATGTTAGTTTGAATCCTTGAAGTTTTCGTGATATGTAAGTAGAAATCAATTATGTATTACAGATTAGGTATTGGGGTTCGCCACTGAGTATAAAAGTATAATTAAGTTAATACTAATATTATTATTTTTATTTTTAGCAACGTTTCACTAGCATCAAAATCTACTCTATCATACAATTTTACTATCGAAATAAATAATACAAAGAAGACGCGTACGGGCAATCGAGTTCCGAAGGTCGTTTCTCGCTTCCTCAAGACGTCTTCCAGTATGACTGCTCACACTTGGGCCAAGCTTTCCTTCTGTACTTTAGCTAGACGTCTTTCAGTATGACTGCTCACACTTGGGCCAAGCTTCCTTCTGTACTTTAGCTAGACGCCTTTCAGTATGACTGCTCCCACTAGGCCAAGCTTTCCTTCTGTACTTCAGCATTTCAGCTTCCCTACTTCATCCTATCCAACCTCTTCTGGTTAATGTTCTCTCTCCTCGGGCATTCATGCCGTGTGTGTCCAAACTAACATACTATGCCATAATCATTACAAACTAAAATGCAATTTAATTTACTGGCCATATATACAAAATGTCAAATATAGTATTCAATATCAATTAAATTAATTGACGTATAGCAAATATATACGAATAATAAAGATAATTATGAAAGTAGTTTGCGCTACAAACAAAATTATTATATATTGCATTTTGGATCCATTAAGATAAATGGAATAGATGACTTCTAATTTATTCTGTTGCATTATTTTGATTAATACTATTCAAATTTCAAATAATCTCACTGAACTATGTAAAATGGTGTAAAATATGTTATATTTCGACACAAAGCAACAAGGACTTTAATGTAAGATCTTTACCTTTTCCTGGGAAATATATTTCTCTTATTGACTTGTTATACTAAACCAAAGCGAAGCTTATTGCGAAATGACTTTAAATGGCCAAATCAAATGGAAAAGGCCTAGTTATTTAAACCACAATTTCGTAACTCTTTATTAACAGTGTTTTAGTTTAATTTCATATAAGGCAACGGTTTTGTGTTCATCTTCGTTCATCAATGAACTCATTCATTACAATAATGTAATAATTGCTTTGCTTGAAGTCGTCGCAAAGCAAAGATTCAATCCCACATTTCCACTGGACCTCGCAAGGGTCAGACAGAGACTGGGACCGATTTATGCGAGAGGTTGGCGGCTTACTCTCTTACTCTGTACGTTACGAAATAGTGCAATATGGAATAAGATTGAACATAATATGTCAGTAATCCTTTATAATTGCTATTGTAGCTAATCGTTATTATTAGAGAATATCCATTCGATTGTCATGATGTTTTTAATATTTATATTGTTATATTTATGCGTTTACTCTTTTCTTTATGTTTATGATTATTTCGTTCTTGCTTCTTGTAAGGTGGGATTTGTTTCTTGTTTATCCTGCGTTGTATACGTTCATGGCTTAACACTTTTTTTAAAGGAATACTAACTAGCTGGTAGCTATGAGTGCCTGGATACGATAATTCACTATAAATATCCCTAAAGGGACATAATTGTGACTTTATTATCTCTGTTATTGTATCCTTTAAATTATATTATTTACTTAGATGCCCTCTTAGGTAAAACTTCACATTTATTCTGGTTATATTTTCAGAAAATTTAAACAACGGAAAAATCTTATAGGCAGAGATTTCTGAAATTGAAGTATTTTGGAATGTGAAAAATTAGCGTGCAAATTAAGTAATATTATTTCCACTTTCATCAAAATCTTAATTTTTCAAAAGAATGGCGAAAGCAATCTCTAACCCGTTTATTTTCATAATTTCAAAATAATTCGAAACGCCTTTTTGGTGTCCATATAAAACCTACGTAGGCCCCTTGAAACTTATCACACAGTTACGAGGAAATTGAGTTGTTTTAATGGTAACGTATAAAATGATTTCATTAATATTGATTCAGTTTTCCAGAAACGGAAAGGGACGGAATGAACTTAGTGCAAACACAAACGAACCCCTTGCACGTATTTCCTAGAACGGAGGTTATTAACTCATTACCAGATTAGATGAAGATAATAGAACTGCAATAATGCGAAATTAGCAAAAAGCCTTTTAGCTTCACATTTCCGTATACATGTTGAGATGGATAAAGCGTTTCAGGTTCGAATCCTGTTGAGGGGCTGGCAAACATGTAACCATATCCTAATGATTATCATTTCCGTAAGACTTCCGATCTAAAATATGTTTGAACAAATGTGAATTTAACATACTGAACCCGGGACAAAATAAAGTAGTGCCGTAAGTCTACGTAGTACAAATCACAACTATAGCTGAAATGTATCACAATGTTGTACGAATGAAATTGGTAATGAGCTTACTAAAATAGAACAAGCTAAGCCAGTTTTCAACTGGAATTTATTGAACCATATAACTTACAATCCTAGTATTTCCATTTTCTTTTCCAGTTTTTAGGCAACGAGAATAAATTTTAAGTTTGTTTGAAACTATTAATATTTTCGTGTCAGTAAATAGAACCAATGTTCTAGTAAATTAAGCGTAAGTAAAAAGTAAAGTCACATCAGTTTATCACATGCGTTGAACGCCAGCTCAAACATGTAAAGCTACAGCGACTACACAACGCTAATATCTGTTTGACTAAACTGGTGATTATGAATGTTTGATCATTTCCATCATTTTTTAAGTATTATTAGTGAGCCAATTATCACTGGGGCTACGTTTCAAATTAAACAACGCAATATGCTGTTCAAAACCGACGTTGTAATTGACTTAATATCCACAACCAAAATTTAAGTAACGAAGTTAAAATATCATAAACGACAAAATCACGCAATAAACACCTAAAATTATGTTTTGATTTGTTTTCCACTAAACCTCTCTCAAATACATTTTCCACAAAAACTGTAAATATAATGAAAACACGTGAGATGTGTTTTTAATTAAAAACTTGATGAAAGAATTTGCTTATTAAATAATTTAAAGCACCTTTTACGTAATGCGTAATGCGTAGATTGCAGCACGCAGAACTCGCACCGCGCACGCACGCACACACGCACTGTAGCTGCCATACCTCTCAACAAGTGTATTTCACGCCCCGCTCTTTAAAACCTAACGATGATTTCATACGAAAATCTTCATACCTGTGGATTTTTTCTGTGTGTTATTATCAAACTAAAAAAAAAAGAAAATGCAATGTACGTTAACTTCTTTCTCATTCTTTCTCTAATGCGAATTTTCCTTCTATATCTGCAGCAGGGATATTTTCTCCATGCCCCACCCCACCCTCCCGGTTTATAGCTCCTTCTAATCTAATTCCACACCGGCTATAATCAACTCATGCCGTCTCCCCTGGCACCAAATAAAAGTAGCCTATTGCTGAACTCGTCCTTAATGTCGCACAACAAACAACACTGTTGGCCCATTGTCGTGATCGAATTTGTTTCGTCCCTGTCCTTAAGATGAACGGTAGGACCGAATCAACACAACTCGTACTTTTCTCGCCCAGTCGCAAAGAAGTTTAATTGAAGAACGCAGCCGCCAGAGAGGAAAATGCGATTAGAAAACTGTCACAATCAACGTCCGAAATTAATTTTCCTAAAAAAGTTAATTCATGAGACATCCTATCCAGCTTTTGGTGGAAGTTGGACGGACAGTTTTTAGCGATGTCTTCCGTTCTAGACCATTAATAACTTTGTCTTAGACTTGGCTCATAATTGATGTTGTGGCCCACATCTGGGGAAATTTGTATTGGAAATAAGACGTCGATTGTTAACCGTGCGACAGCAATTCAAAAATTTTGGTTTGCTCCAAAGAAAACGTCAAGTATCGTTTTCAGAAGGGTGTTAAATTCTGAAAATAATAATTGTATTCAATTTTGTCCAACATTAAAATAGTCATTATAGCATTTAGCTGTCAAGTTTATTGGTATTCTTGAATATTTCTTTATTATTCTGTTATTGTTGATACTGGTTCGCCTACAACTATTTTATACATCCCGGTATATTTTATATTTTCCATTCTTGCTATTTTGTTGATTATGATGATCATTAAGTGTTTTATTTTTATTTTTACGTATTATGGTGTTATAACCATTATTACTATTAATGTTGGTATGTTCACGATTGATTAGGTAATTGTTAATGGAATGCACTAAATCATATTTAATTTTTAATTGTTGCTCACTTTTAGAGATCGATTTTCTTGCGAATTTGTCCCGATCAGTTAAACATGTACACACAAAATGTACAGAAAACCTTCCACATAATTTTGCACACCGATGACAACCCATAATCGTGCCCAAAAACTGTCATCCACCGACAACAATGCCCCAACTCACCGGTAATTATCTCGAAGGCGTGGCCACCGACAGATTGTTTAATAACTGAACACACCAAACCTCCCTCGGCATCCCAATCGTCTGGTCTTATCCACCTGACGTCACTGACACTAGTGTATTGTACGATCGCACACTGTACGCGCCGGAGATGATCTGGATCGCAGCATCCGTTGCAGTCGACGCGCGCGAGATAACTGTCGTGCAGAGTCGAAGCGATGAGCTAGGCAGGCGGCCCAGCGAGCGCCGCGCGACCAGCCCGCCATCTCACGGTATGATATCGCACTTAGTGGCCAGGCGGACCACCCCCACAGAACATATGCAACACGTTTTACGAGGTCAAACAGTGATAAGGTACAAATGGTGCACCACGTATTGAAATTCATATTTTCAAACGAGGTTTTAATATTGTCTTCTTTTGGGGTGTCGCGTTTTTTTTTTGTTTGATGGTAGAAAAGGGGAGTTTAGGCGAAGATTCATATCTGAAGAAAGATCTAGAAATGATGCGATTGCGTTTTACCATTCGGTGTACATTTCTGTAACTCTCTTGGTTTTATTTCGTTACTGCGTTTCCTCTTCAAATTATGTTTCTTCTCTGTCAACACTACTTTTTAAAATAAACCATAAAAGTTTCATCTAGACTATTATACCCGAGCTTCATCTTCAATATAACAATGTCAACTGCAATAAAATGCAATGTACAACTTCTCTCTAACATTTAATGCTGAACTCAGCTCTGTCTCAGTGGAGCACGTCCAGTTTTGTCGCGATGTTTTCAGCCAATCAGAAAGAAAGCAGTGAAGTTGCAACATTCCAGGCAACACTATATACGTACGATTGGCTAATTGTATGAGACATGGAAAAATCAGTTTCCACAAGAACAGTGATCAAATGATATTTAAATGTAAGCGGAAGCTATAGTCGTAAAATGCTGGATATTAAAAAAAAACACATTAACAAATCTCCTTCAGAAATTGATTTTAGCAAATATACTATATTTTGTGGCAGTTGTAATTCGTAACAGTTCGTCAGAATTAGTCTGAAGGTTCGATTTAAACGCAATGAATAAGGAATGTATCTATACGGAATGTTATGTATAAGGAAAATATGTACAAAAAGCGATACTACATAATACACTATGAAACTCGAAATTTAATAAAAAAGCTTGTCTTATTTCAACTAATATGAGAACATCTCGTAAATAACACAATTTAAAACGCACATTTTGTTCGTTGTTTCGGAATGCTGTACAAACCTGGAACCGGGTTTCTCATTAACAGGGATAGAAAATACCTGTCATATTACAGTTACTGCCTGCGGTTTGTGTGTTTTTGCTGTATAAGTTATACATTTACCACAACAAAGTACAGAATTACTCTTTTTCGTGCATCTATAGTTCTACGTATGTCATCGTAGAATTAAAATCGTACAGGTTTTAAGTGTGTAGAAAACAAAATTTATTTTCTCCAATAGTATCGAGTAACCATACATTTCATCGTTGAATTAAAATCGTTTACAAGAGGATATTGGGGAAATGTGTTTGCTCTATTACGCTGCGTGTTGTTGCGTGTGGACGTGGTAACATAATGAACTCATTGTTGCCAGTTTTCTATAGGTTTATTGGAAGTAAAGCTTTTATTACGTCATACTTAAGACGTTAAGTAAAGGTAACGTTCTACTTCTAGCGTAGTTGACTCGACCCCAATGCACTACCTTCTAAATCTTCCCTTCCCCTATTGCACCAAGTTTGTCAGTCCCCTAGCGGATGATTCTGTAAATCTCATCTGCCCACTACAAAAATTGGTGTATTAATTAAATAATAATATATAATTTCATAATGTTAAAGTTTGCTTTCAAAGTTAAATAATTTACATAATAAATGTAGATAGAACGAGACAAATATTTAGGTATCATCGTTTTGAATCGGAATTGGTTTTAACAGATCACTTAATTTGTTTTTCTGAGTGATTCTCCAATGGTTTCTAGCATTGAGGAAATAGATGCGATGATCTGACTTGAGAGTTCGACGAGTCCCCGCCAGGGGATTTACTTACCTTGCCTATTACAATGAACGACCTAATAACTATAGTTGTGATGCTCAGTCATAAAATGGAGTTGGTTAGTTTCCTTGTGTAAACTGTCCACACATAAAGTCGTCATGCCTAATCCGCACGTTATCTTGCGTATTACAAAACGTGTACAAACCAGCGGGATTATTATCTTGTTAAGTAAATAATTCAAACTCTTTTATTTTATTTCCGAGTATAACAAAGACTTGTTGGAATAGTAAATGTATTCAGTTTCGTAATTTTTGTCTCACTAATTTAATAATAATTGCGCATGCAAAGTCGGCTTGCTGTTGAGGACAGAACATGATACTGTGGGGGGGGGGGGGGGGGGGACGTTGGCAAAGCAAGCGTCGCGACAGTTGGACGTGAGTTGGAAATGGAAACTTACGAGCGACACAGAAATAAAGCAAAAATACTAACTCATTAGCATTCTTCATAAAACGCGAAACTTGTAGGAGGGAAATTTTGTTGTCGGATTATAAAAAGTCGTGATATATATATAAAATCTCGATCCCTCTACTGATATTTTGTTCGAATTAATTAAAACAAGTAAAAATTATTGGTGTGTTTTAAAGTTTTTAATGAGGCTGTTTAAAAAAATCTTTAACTTTGGGAAATATTTCAGGATTATTTTTCGTTATAATAAGACACCGCATTTTTTTTGCCTCTCTTTTCCATACCAGATGATTACACGCACATTGTCTCCCGTAATTCTCGATAACTTTTAATTGGTTACCGGTGCCGGAAGACGCACAAAGTCGAAGGCATGACTGGAACTTTAACTAGGCAAGTGGCAGATGATCGCTACCCTCCCTCCCCCCCCGAACGTGGAGGCGATGACAAAAGTGGTGGCGAAAAGTTTCCCTTTCGCGGGACAAAAGGGGAGAAACAAAGTTTTCGAGGCTCGGCCCTCTTGCGGGCTTCCGAAACCAAAGACGCATTATATGAAACATTATATAAAAGTTTCCTCTAAAAATCGTTATCATGCCTATGTTACTCCTATACTCACATTGAGAGGGGGGGGGGGGGGGACCATTAACACAGAGAGGAGTGTGCGTGTGTTTATGCGTATACTAGCCCCAACACAACTAGTCTCATACCGACCTCAGATTCTTATGTCTACTGCCCCTTTCATGCACTCTGTCTCATAGGATAGCTGCAGATTCCGAGAGCTCTTTAAAACAGACGGAAAAGGAGGGTCCACAAGCCTCATTAGTCACGCCCGCTGTGCTAGGAATTCCAGGTTTGCAATCCAAGAACTTAAATTATCCCTAATGCACCCGTTACAAGTATGGATGGTTGGAACTAGGGAAGTAGAAAATTAAGGTGGTAATAATTGGACTCGGCTATTTCGTAAGGTTGACAACCTTACGAGGATAAATGAAGAACCAGGAAAAACTCAGTGTTGTAGTTGCTGTTGCCAAATGTAAACTTCCAAGAAAGATAACTCAAGATAATATATGTGTGTTGCTTCAGATCTATTTTAGTGTAAACCAGTTAAGTCCCAGCTACATAAATTATTTTACAAATTAGGATTTGTTGCTAAGAATTTATAATTTAGGTTGGTAGTTCAGTTCACATAGAACCTAAGAATTAAATAGCTTAGACGAAGATGAAACACTTGACGGATCTATTTGATACATGCACAGCCTTCTATCGAGCAGATACAAAACACACGTTTCTGTTTGACTTCGGTAGTTTACATCAAAAACCATTCATTTGATTTGAGTTTTTCATCAATAATTATTAATTAAGAATGTTTTCAATATTGGTTAGCTCTGTAGACTCTGACGAGTTAAACATCTTTAATTTGTATGTGAACGCTTTTTGAACGGTTCAACTTTCTTAATCACAAATTCTATTTTCTACATAATCTTTGTAACTGGGGCTTTAAAAGAAAGTGCTGTTAAGATAGTTGAGAAGGAATTATCCAGTACATGTTTACGTCTCGATCACAGCATTCACCTCCTTACGACCAGCGCATCGAAACTACAATCTCAGTTTCGAAACTGTTATAGTTGTGTTTGCCATAATAAGCTACAGAACGCAGCGCGCAGCGGCTATTTAGTGGACCTTGATAGGTGCCATGGATTACCTCACGCACAGCTAGCGGCAATTTAGTGGACCTTGCTAGGTGCCATGGATTACTTCGCGCACAGCTAGCGACAATTTAGTGGACCTTGCTAAGTGCCATGGATTACCTCACGCACAGCTAGCGGCAATTTAGTGGACCTTGCTAGGTGCCATGGATTACTTCGCGCACAGCTAGCGGCAATTTAGTGGACCTTGCTAGGTGCCATGGATTACCTCACGCACAGCTAGCGGCAATTTAGTGGACCTTGCTAGGTGCCATGGATTACTTCGCGCACAGCTAGCGGCAATTTAGTGGACCTTGCTAGGTGCCATGGATTACCTCACGCACAGCTAGCGGCATTTAGTGGACCTTGCTAGGTGCCATGGAAGTGTTGATACTTGATTTTCCATTGTTGCCCGGAACGACAGAAATACAATCTGGGTCACAACGTCAGCACAAACATTGAGTAACACACAAGACATCTCCGATATGAGTTGACGTCTTGAACAGAAGTTTTCATTCAAAACGTCATCTCAAGAACTGCATCCCTGCTTATTATCAGGAGCAAACGTCTATATGCAAACCATAACCGGTGATTGGAATATAACCCAGAGCATCCCGCGTACACATCATATAGAACCTACATTCAGCCAACATTAAAAGTAGGTTAAATGGTCATTAGTACTTCATCACAGCGGGGGACCATAACCTAACGAGCCATCTCCCAATGCAGCACACTGAAGATAAACATTATTACCTCATTCTAATCTCCTGCAGTCAAACTTTGCTAACTCACCGCGCGGTTATCGCGCATGTGCTGGGTAATTGATGCGGCAATAATGTATTTATGACAAATCCCTCATTGCTGTGTATTTACCGTAGATTAGTGAGAACGGGGAGATGTATTTCTGCAAGTCTGTGCACGTTCCCTTGTTATATCATGACGGGGGACGAGATCTAGGTCTTGTTATGACGTCACAATCATCGGTGATGATGCTGTGGGTATATTACTCCCACAAGCACAGAACACAGAACTAGTAATTGAAAGAGCACACTAATTTAATTTCTAGTTCTTGAAAATGGTGGCCGAAATAAGTAATCAATAAGTAATTACTATTAACAGTGCTCACATATACCTTGAAAAGTATGACAGGAGATTTTTGAGCTAACGTAATAGATACGGACTACAAATACGTGTCTTCGCCTAGCTTTGATTTACTTTACTTGTCGCATACTGTACATCAAGCTGAACGTATACCAGTAAACATTACTTTACTTGTCGCATACTGTACATCAAGCTGAACTAGTACCAGTACACATTACTTTACTTGTCGCATCCTGTACATCAAGCTGAACTAGTACCACTAAACATTACTTTACTTGTCGCATACTGTACATCAAGCTGAACTAGTACCAGTACACATTACTTTACTTGTCGCATACTGTACATCAAGCTGTACTAGTACCAGTACACATTACTTTACTTGTCGCATACTGTACATCAAGCTGAACTAGTACCAGTACACATTACTTTACTTGTCGCATACTGTACATCAAGCTGAACTAGTACCAGTACACATTACTTTACTTGTCGCATACTGTACATCAAGCTGAACTAGTACCACTAAACATTACTTTACTTGTCGCATACTGTACATCAAGCTGAACTAGTACCAGTAAACATTACTTTACTTGTCGCATACTGTACATCAAGCTGAACTAGTACCACTAAACATTACTTTACTTGTCGCATACTGTACATCAAGCTAAACTAGTACCAGTAAACATTACTTTACTTGTCGCATACTGTACATCAAGCTGAACTAGTACCACTAAACATTACTTTACTTGTCGCATACTGTACATCAAGCTGAACTAGTACCAGTAAACATTACTTTACTTGTCGCATACTGTACATCAAGCTGAACTAGCACCACTAAACATTACTTTACTTGTCGCATACTGTACATCAAGCTAAACTTGTACCACTAAACATTACTTTACTTGTCGCATACTGTACATCAAGCTGAACTAGTACAAGTACACATTACTTTACTTGTCGCATACTGTACATCAAGCTAAACTTGTACCAGTAAACATTACTTTACTTGTCGCATACTGTACATCAAGCTGAACTAGTACCAGTACACATTACTTTACTTGTCGCATACTGTACATCAAGCTGAACTAGTACCAGTACACATTACTTTACTTGTCGCATACTGTACATCAAGCTGAACTAGTACCAGTAAACATTACTTTACCTGTCGCATACTGTACATCAAGCTGAACTAGTACCAGTAAACATTACTTTACTTGTCGCATACTGTACATCAAGCTGAACTAGTACCACTAAACATTACTTAACTTGTCGCATACTGTACATCAAGCTGAACTAGTACCACTAAACATTACTTTACTTGTCGCATACTGTACATCAAGCTAAACTAGTACCAGTAAACATTACTTTACTTGTCGCATACTGTACATCAAGCTGAACTAGTACCACTAAACATTACTTTACTTGTCGCATACTGTACATCAAGCTAAACTAGTACCAGTAAACATTACTTTACTTGTCGCATACTGTACATCAAGCTGAACTAGTACCACTAAACATTACTTTACTTGTCGCATACTGTACATCAAGCTAAACTTGTACCACTAAACATTACTTTACTTGTCGCATACTGTACATCAAGCTGAACTAGTACAAGTACACATTACTTTACTTGTCGCATACTGTACATCAAGCTAAACTTGTACCAGTAAACATTACTTTACTTGTCGCATACTGTACATCAAGCTGAACTAGTACCAGTACACATTACTTTACTTGTCGCATACTGTACATCAAGCTGAACTAGTACCAGTACACATTACTTTACTTGTCGCATACTGTACATCAAGCTGAACTAGTACCAGTAAACATTACTTTACTTGTCGCATACTGTACATCAAGCTGAACTAGTACCAGTAAACATTACTTTACTTGTCGCATACTGTACATCAAGCTGAACTAGTACCACTAAACATTACTTTACTTGTCGCATACTGTACATCAAGCTGAACTAGTACCACTAAACATTACTTTACTTGTCGCATACTGTACATCAAGCTAAACTAGTACCAGTAAACATTACTTTACTTGTCGCATACTGTACATCAAGCTGAACTAGTACCACTAAACATTACTTTACTTGTCGCATACTGTACATCAAGCTAAACTAGTACCAGTAAACATTACTTTACTTGTCGCATACTGTACATCAAGCTGAACTAGTACCACTAAACATTACTTTACTTGTCGCATACTGTACATCAAGCTAAACTAGTACCAGTAAACATTACTTTACTTGTCGCATACTGTACATCAAGCTGAACTAGTACCACTAAACATTACTTTACTTGTCGCATACTGTACATCAAGCTAAACTAGTACCAGTAAACATTACTTTACTTGTCGCATACTGTACATCAAGCTAAACTTGTACCAGTAAACATTACTTTACTTGTCGCATACTGTACATCAAGCTGAACTAGTACAAGTACACATTACTTTACTTGTCGCATACTGTACATCAAGCTGAACTAGTACCAGTACACATTACTTTACTTGTCGCATACTGTACATCAAGCTGAACTAGTACCAGTACACATTACTTTACTTGTCGCATACTGTACATCAAGCTGAACTAGTACCAGTACACATTACTTTACTTGTCGCATACTGTACATCAAGCTGAACTAGTACCAGTACACATTACTTTACTTGTCGCATACTGTACATCAAGCTGAACTAGTACCAGTAAACATTACTTTACTTGTCGCATACTGTACATCAAGCTGAACTAGTACCAGTACACATTACTTTACTTGTCGCATACTGTACATCAAGCTGAACTAGTACAAGTACACATTACTTTACTTGTCGCATACTGTACATCAAGCTGAAGTAGTACAAGTACACATTACTTTACTTGTCGCATACTGTACATCAAGCTGAACTAGTACCAGTACACATTACTTTACGTGTCGCATACTGTACATCAAGCTAAACTAGTACCAGTAAACATTACTTTACTTGTCGCATACTGTACATCAAGCTGAACTAGCACCAGTAAACATTACTTTACTTGTCGCATACTGTACATCAAGCTGAACTAGTACCAGTAAACATTACTTTACTTGTCGCATACTGTACATCAAGCTAAACTAGTACCAGTAAACATTACTTTACTTGTCGCATACTGTACATCAAGCTGAACTAGTACCAGTAAACATTACTTTACTTGTCGCATACTGTACATCAAGCTAAACTAGTACCACTAAACATTACTTTACTTGTCGCATACTGTACATCAAGCTGAACTAGTACCAGTAAACATTACTTTACTTGTCGCATACTGTACATCAAGCTGAACTAGTACTAGTAAACATTACTTTACTTGTCGCATACTGTACATCAAGCTGAACTAGTACCAGTAAACATTACTTTACTTGTCGCATACTGTACATCAAGCTGAACTAGTACCAGTAAACATTACTTGACTTGTCGCATACTGTACATCAAGCTGAACTAGTACTAGTAAACATTACTTTACTTGTCGCATACTGTACATCAAGCTGAACTAGTACTAGTAAACATTACTTTACTAATCGCCATAGGCGCCGACTTGTTAACATTTCAGGGGGGGCTCAGAAAGGACTCGCATACAAACTAGGGTTACCATATTTCAAAAGTCATATTAATATTATTTTAATTCATATTCATATTATTATAATTCATTTTATCTATCGAGGAGAAAAAACACGGGTGGGGTGGTTTGGTTGGTTTGGGCCTCCAAAAATAGCGCCGCAGGCAAAATTTAAAAAAAATCACGCCTTTAGAGCGCGTTCTGAGCGTTTCAGAAAAAAATACCGTACTGAATGCAATACCGAAATACTGTCGTTTTTGTAGTGCAAAAACCAAAAAACCACTAGCAAAAATTAGAACGATGACGAGAATTATTTAGTAATTAATTTTGGGGCTTAGGAAGTTGGGAGTAAGTAAGGGATTCTACAAGATAATGCTACCTTCAATATCAGTTTTTTAAATACTTGAACCTAATTTGCTTTTGGATTTTGATACCTGAGAACGTTCTGGACTGCAAGTATATGATATTTCAAGCTAGAAATCACAATATTTCTTAAATTTAAATTCAGAAAAACAATAACAAAAAATTTAATTTAAATTGAGGGAATTATGACCTGATGACTAAATCGTTTTTATTTATTTTTATTATTATTATAATGAACTTTTTCTTCAAACAAACAAGTACAAACTTCAAATCTCAGGGGGGGCTCAGCCCCCCCTGGGATTTGTCAGGGGGGGCGCTAGACCTCAAGCCCCCCCGTAGTCGGCGCCTATGCTAATCGCATACTGTACATCAAGCTGAACTAGTACCAGTACACATTACTTTACTTGTCGCATACTGTACATTAAGCTGAACTAGTACCAGTAAACATTGTCTCTGATACTTCTGAGGTCTATGACTGGTCGCACGCACTATTCAAATTGTTAACTAATGTTTTGTCTTTGCCAAGTAAGCTCTTTGGTGTCGGGACAAAAAGCCGCCATAGTCACGCCCACTTAACGGTCGTAAATTAGTGTGACTTCAATGTTTATTGGACTGCTCCTGTTTGGAACAAGGCCGTTTGCATAACGGACCAATAAGGAATGCGCTTAGTGAAGCACGTGGTGCTGGATTGTGTTTCTGATTTATTTTAGTTGAGTGTAGTTTTGAGAGATTTATGTTCTTGTATACGATGTTTGGATAACAATTAGCAGAATTCTGACATGGGGTGGCTTGAGTGTGAGAGGCTCATTTTTTCAAATGCATTATTGTTATTACTATTATTATTATTATTATTACTAGGAAAACGCTCTGTTTGACGCGTTGATAAGCGAGCGCGTCAATATCTACGAACTTTCTGGCGAAAAGTTTTCAATGCTAATACGAACAACAATTAACAACAATTCAAGAATGCGCATTGCAAAAAATGTTCTTATTTCCATGGCTATTATACTTTCCGACATTGTTGTATGCAGTGCAATGTGCGTTGCTAAGAATTTTCGCTGTCATGTTTTCGCCGCGGTCCGCCACCGTTACTAACACTTATTGACATCAATAGAAATGTAATTTCTGCCTCTAATACGTATCACATCGCGTTAACATTAGTATATTCGTGACCGGACAAAAATTTACTATAAAAAAGCCACCTCACATTCTGCCGTTACTGCGTTTTAGAAAAATATTTTCGAGTAACTTTTGTGTAACTTTGCCAATACTTATCAGATCGCAATTACATTAACATATTCGTGACCGGACAGATCGGTAGAAAAATCTGGCTATCTCACATTTTGCCGCCATTTTGTTCCAGAAAAATATTTTGCAGTAACTATGGTGTAACTTTGTAACTTTTCGAACGATTTTGCCTCAAAACTGTACACCTTCAATCCACATCGAAACTTGTGGATAGTCCAAATTTCAAGTTGATCGGACTTTCCGTTCGACCGCTATCGACGGACATAAAAACAAAACAAAAAACACACAAAAAAACACAAAAAAAACAGAATGAAGTGCCATAAGAGTCAAGTGGAAACGCTCGCTTCGCTCGCTTAATAATTACTATTATTTTATTGTTGCAATACATACAAACTCGGTCAAAACCAGCGTAAACATGTTGTACGGACATAAATGTCAAGTATTTCCATGTGTTTACCTTATTAAAGTCTACTTAGAACTAATTAAATATATCAGTGTCCATATTATTTTTCGAAAACAAACTGTGGATGCTATGTACGGCCGTAGCCGATTTGTACTCATCCCAGCATTTGGTGGAAACCACGAAAACCACAATCAGGATGGTGAACTTCTTAGAGTCTTGAGAGTCTTGAGGATCTTCAATTAGTTCAAACATTTTCGCACTATCCTACACGTGTTCAAAATTATTGCTTTTTGCATCTCAATGTATATGTTCGGTTGGAGACCTATTAGTTTAATACTGTCATGGAGTTTACGCGGAACAATGCCATTTGCTGATATAATTAACGGTACAACAGTTTCATTATTCTGCTTCCACAACCTTTTTTTTCAATAGATAACTCCTTATATTTGTTTATCTTTCCTCAAGAAACGGCAACATCAATTTATATCGTTTCTTATTTCTTCTTGTCAATAATAATAATATCCGGTCTTGTGATGTATGGTTTGGTCTGTTATAACTGCCCGGTCGTATTATAATTTGTAGTCTTTCTTTAGTCTTTACTATCTAATGACTTGTATTTGTAATACTCAGTGGTTGTGTTAATAAGTTTATACTTTATAATTTTATACTTTATTATTATTATTATTATTATTATTATTATTATTATTATTATTATTATTATTATTATTATTATTATTATTATTATTATTATTATTATTATTATTATTATTATTATTATTATTATTATATTATTACTTACTTAGTATACGTGAATGTCATGGTAAAATATATTGTCAAGTGCCTTTCTTTCTTCTATGCGGACGATACAGCATTAATAGCAATACACAAGAACCTGAAAGTAGCAGAAGCGAATTTGCAAAGCGATTTTCTAAATATGTTAAAATGGAATCACGATGTGAGACTGATTATAAATACAGAAAAAACTAGAATCGTTCATATTTGTCTACCACTTAACTCTGATCGGAATGCCACAATAACTGTTCACGCCCATAATTTCGAATGTCTACATCGAAACGCCGGCAATCACAGTACCGTACAATGTTCATGTCACACTACCATCGCTTCAGTTTACAGTCATCCATATCTAGGTTTAGAAATATATCAAAAATTTTGCTGGAATATGCAAATTTCAAAAATATGTAAGCGCCTAAGATCTTGTGCTCATCAGCTTTATGCTCTAAGAGACTTTTTACCATTTAAACATTTAAAAATGGTGTATGTCGCTCTCGCGGAATCCGTCATTTCGTATGGGATATTAGCTTGGGGAGACGCCTCCCACTCGCAACTTAAAAACTTAATTTCCATACAAAACAATATATTAAAGATGATGAGCACAAGAGGGAACGCAGAAAGTAGTATTAGTGTACATGATTTATATTTATTATTTGATGTCTTGCCAGTAAGAGAAATTTTTATATACAAGCTAATATTAAAATACTTTTTCGAACAACAATACAAAATTCCTATTGTTCATGATACTTCAACTCGGGCAATAAGTGCTGGTATGTATAGGTTACCATTAGTTAATAACAAATATGGAAATAGATCATTAAGTTATTGTTTACCTTTTTATTTTAATAAAATTCCAATGAAGATTAAAATAGTAGACACGTTCGTGGAATTGAAAAGTAAATTAAAAATGTATTTGATTCATAATATAATATTGTAGTTATTTTTAATTTACTTGTTCAATTAATCAAGAGTGACATTTTTATTATATTGCGTAGTGTCATGTTTTTTTTATTTGTAATGCATTTATTTATTTTTTTATTTTTTTTTTCCAGTTCCATTACTATTTTGTTTCGAATATGTGGAACATACCATACTTTAGTATACTTTAGTTTATTTAGTTCAGAAGTGTTATACTGCGTTTTTTTAAGTTAGATTAAATCCACAGATAAGTTGCTTGTGCAACTTGTGGATGTCCGGATAATATTATGCAACTAATTATGTAATGGGACAAATGTATATTGTAAATAAAAAAAAAAAAAAAAACATTATTATTATTATTATTACTGTTGTTATTATTATTATTATTATTATTATTATTATTATTATTATTATTATTATTATTATTATTATTATTATTATTATTATTATTATTATTATTATTATTATTATTATTATTATTATTATTATTATTATTATTATTATTATTAGGGATGTCAAACGATTAAATTATTATAATCGATAATCGAATTCACTTTCATCTCCATAATCGATTATTAATCGATTTTAATCGTTTTGTTAAATGTCGGTATAGTAGCAAGTTTCTTCCAAACTTCGGGCTGGTTTCGGTTAGTTTGAATTGCCCGCGCAAGCCACGAGTTCGCAATTCGACTTCTTTTCGACTATCGATATATTTAGTGTCACGGAGTATTTTTGTTATGTTCTGTCCAAGATTTCGACGATAATTTCTGTCCTAGTTAGGCCTGAAGGGCTATAGTTATTCACTTCCCGTTTTTTTTTAACCATAAGTAATTAAGTATGCTGAATATGCGTCGTAATATTATTATTTTCATGTGCAGCGTAATTAAAATTTACGTGATGTGAACTAAAAATCGTAGCGACTTTTCTAACCTTACTTCTCTTGTTATTTGTGAACAAACATAACAACTCGTATTTTTATAGATCGTAGGCGTCGAATGCTGGGTCTAGGGTAGGCGACTAGACACAGCTATTCAAAATATGACTGGAAATTCGGCTAAAATTATGACACAAAGTTACGCTGTTGCTGTTCTTAGGCCTAGGCCTAGGCCTACTGTAAATGAAACTGAGCAATAGCGATGCTAGCGCTAGCGCTCGCGCTCGAATAGGCGTCAGATCTTGAGAACTAAATTTAAAAAAGCGCGAAAATTTAAAATCGATTTTTTTTAAATAATCGATTAATCGTTTTCGATTAATAATCGATTAATCGAATCGATTTAATCGTAATCGTTGACATCCCTAATTATTATTATTATTATTATTATTATTATTATTATTATTATTATTATTATTATTATTATTAACATTATGATTATGATTACTATTATTAGTATTATATGTGTTTATGACCTACTCGTCGCGTAGGTCATATGACGTCGGCCTTTTAGTCGCCTCTTTACGGCAGGCAGAACTACCCTGGGCCAATTCTACCCCGAGCCCAGCACGGGATTCTCAAATGTAGATAATCTATTTTGAGATTGAATTAATTGTTATTTAGGTTCAATCATTTATTACCTTTTGAATTTGTATAGATCTAGTTGGATGATAAGGATAGTCAACGCGTGCCACGTTAAAAAAGTTTACAGCGCTATAAGTGGCCAAATGTAGCAACTTGTTGGTGAAGATTGCATTCCGCGATTGAAAATAGTGCCGGATATTATTGTGAAATTTCTTGTTTTTTGTTTGTTTGAATTTTTTTTCTTGTTTTTGTTTTTGTGTTACTGTTTTTTTTATTTTTTTTTATTTTGTGTTTGTTTTTGTTTTTTGATGATTTGTTTTGTTTGTGTTTTTTGTGTGTTGTTTTCTGTTTTGTAAGTTTAAAACGTGTCCGGATTTAAATGGCGCCTTGTCTTTTAAGATGGACTGATGGGATTCATAACCTGCCCCAAATTTTTAAGCTATTAGTGACATAGGAAGAAAAACGCTGCTTCATCAGAAAGTTGCGTGACATTGCCACTTTGAGCGCTTCATTCCTTTTCCACTAGCGCCCTCAGTGGCCAAACTCGGTGCCTATACCATCCTTGCTGCTTGCGGGGAAAAATATGCGAAACAAGTTCTCGTATAAAATAATAATATCAAATGAAATATCCATAATGCTGATAGATTTAAGCCCGGTCCGGTGTAATCATGTACCGGTATGTTTTTATTTTCTCTATGGACTGACCGCGCGTTGTTGGTTGCGAGCTTGCCGGAAGACTCTGTGCTCTCTTGTTTACATGTATATGCGTAGACCTTCTAAATGGAATACATGTAATTAGAGAAATGTTTTTAGCGTTTTAGATGTTAGACGCTTGTATTTTTAAAGACGTATATTTATATATATATATATGTATTTTTAAACGCTACAAAATCCAAATTTTTAAGTGAGCGTAGGGAGCGTCTCCATTCTACTCTTATGGCACTCGCTCTGTTTTTTGTTTTTGTGTTTTTATGTCTCGCGATAGCAGGCGAACGGAAAGTCAGATCAAGTTAAAATTTTGACAATTTACAAGATTCGATATGGATTGAATATCTATAGCTTTGTGGCAAAATCGGTCGAAAAGTTACAAAGTTAAACCATAGCACTGAAAAATATTTTTCTGAAACAAAATGGCGGCAAAATGTGAGTTACCTATATTTTTGTTTTTTCCGGAACAAAAATTCCGAAAATTTTGTCCGGTCACGAATATACTAATTTTAAGACGATTTGATACTTATTAGAGGCAGAAATTACATTTCTATTGCTGTTAATAAGTGTTAGTAACGGTGGCGGTAGCGTAGAAAACACTATAGGCTACGAAATAACAACGAAAAATCTTAGCAACGCACATTGCACGACTGTATATGTTTATTTATGTATTCATTTATTTATTTATTTATTTATTTATTTATTTATTTATTTATTTATTTATTTATTTATTTATTTATTTATTTATTTATTTATTTATTTATTTATTTATTTATTTATTTATTTATTTATTTATTTATTTATTTATTTATTTATTTTTTTATTTATTTATTTATTTATTTATTTATTTATTTATTTATTTATTTATTTATTTATTTATTTATTTATTTATTTATTTATTTATTTATTTATTTATTTATTTATTTATTTATTTATTTATTTATTTATTTATTTATTTATTTATTTATTTATTTATTTATTTATTTATTTATTTATTTATTTATTTATTTATTTATTTATTTATTTATTTATTTATTTATTTATTTATTTATTTATTTATTTATTTATTTATTTATTTATTTATTTATTTATTTATTTATTTATTTATTTATTTATTTATTTATTTATTTATTTATTTATTTATTTATTTATTTATTTATTTATTTATTTATTTATTTATTTATTTATTTATTTATTTATTTATTTATTTATTTATTTATTTATTTATTTATGTATTTATTTATTTATTAATTTATTTATTTATTTATTTATTTATTTATTTATTTATTTATTTATTTATTTATTTATTTATTTATTTATTTATTTATTTATTTATTTATTTATTTATTTATTTATTTATTTATTTATTTATTTATTTATTTATTTATTTATTTATTTATTTATTTATTTATTTATTTATTTATTTATTTATTTATTTATTTATTTATTTATTTATTTATTTATTTATTTATTTATTTATTTATTTATTTATTTATTTATTTATTTATTTATTTATTTATTTATTTATTTATTTATTTATTTATTTATTTATTTATTTATTTATTTATTTATTTATTTATTTATTTATTTATTTATTTATTTATTTATTTATTTATTTATTT
>OX246739.1:52950052-53009993 GCA_945910005.1 Isoperla grammatica | reverse complement strand
AAATACAATATACAATATACAATGAAACCAATAATAAAAAACACCAATGAAAATAATTATTACAATAATGATGTAGAAAATAGAGGCATCATGTTTTCGTTTTCGTTCGTCCGTTATACTTTCAGTAAAACTTAACTGTCTCAAAAAGGTAAATTCTACCAGAAATCGTTTCAATCTAATTTTCGAGCAATGAAAAGTATTCAAAAATAAATTATTATTAAGATCCTGACTTTGTCTGACTAACTTCATTTACATGACTCCATTCTTTGTTGTCCCGAAATTGATTTAGAAAACCTTTTTTTCATTGTTATTCTATACAATTGAATTTTGTACACGTCAAGTTCATTTTATTTACGCGGCAAGGAAGAGATCTAATCACCCTTGCTCTATCATTATGATTTATATACCTGGATAACATATTTACATATTATACCTCTTCTTTCAAACGAAAATATATCGATCATGTCCTCCGTTTCTCGGTTCTCTGAAAATCCTATCCACATTTTCAAAGTCGTATCTCCAGATAAAGCAAATCGAATAAGTTATCTTTAAAGATGAACGTTTACAACTAGATATGGAAGATATCTGAGACAGATATCCATCGGACTATTCAAAACTGATTATTAATGTCTTGTAGTCTGTTGTCATTACAGAACAAAGACGAACGGGCCGTTGGAATCAAAGTAGTAAGGAACGGCTGACAAGTTGACTTTAAGAGATGTTGTAGGGAACTTGTTCATGTCTTTGTACGTTCAGTTCTAATCCATCATTGTAAGACGGGGACATCGACGCCGGCTAGTTGTCGCTGCTTCTTGCTGTGTTGACTACAAGCAGCATCAATGTGGTGTCCAGAACTAGCTCACTGGCTGCGACAAGCATAAGCTAGCTTGTAATCAGTCACTTGTTGAGCATGTGTATAACGACGCCAATGTGCTGTTCGTAATAATAACAAGAGTCGTCTTGAATAACGTTGCAGGTCACATTTCGATAATTTCCTTGAAATAGTTGTATGTAACATACACCTCTTAATGTAGCGATCTGTTAGTAGTTTTATAAAATACAGAATAATGTAACAGTATTTATAGATTTAATGTGCCTGGAATAATATTGTAATTGCAGAAAAGCAACTAGGCTAAACAACAAATGGTAAACAGACACATGCAGAACAGATATGGTTCAAACGTTATTCGGTCCACCTCTTAATTTCTTATAAATTTATTTTTGTTTTTATTTTTCAATGTATGATTGGAGGCATTACTTACTCGTTTAGTGACTTTAACACGGTTTCCGGTGTGCCGATTACGTTTATTGCTGAATAGGAATAGCTTGAGAGTCAAACCAGTAAATAGGTTTTTGACGTATATCAAAAATGCATCAATATAATTGCTGTAACTGTGTTGGGCCAGACAATATCAAGATCTACAGGTATCCTAAAAAATGATGCAAACTGATTGGGTTTGAATGAAATTTGACAATTTCAATAATATCTCAAATCAAAGAAAGTGCACTTTTACCACAAACACGCAAGACCACGTCTCTAAACTACACAACTAAGATTCCGTTTTAAGTATCAGTCAGAAATCAGTTATTCCATTCCGGCAACAAACCTCTGATATGTGTAGTGATATGTATGAAGGGACTCGAAACCGCCTTTGTGGGTGTATTTACTTTCCTTATACAAATTGTACGTAGATTAGGAGAAATCAATTTATGTTGACAATAATGTCTCCAGTCTACTGTTTAGTGCATTTGTTGAGTGTGGCGGTATCACAGTTTGTGCGCCCCTGGTTCTGTCACCAACTAACACGGCGTCACACTAGTGGCGGTATCACAGTTTGTGCGCCCCTGGTTCTGTCACCAACTAACACGGCGTCACACTAGTGGCGGTATCACAGTTGGTGCGCCCCTGGTTCTGTCACCAACTAACACGGCGTCACACTTGTGGCGGTATCACAGTTTGTGCGCCCCTGGTCCTGTCACCAACTAACACGGCGTCACACTAGTGGCGGTATCACAGTTTGTGCGCCCCTGGTCCTGTCACCAACTAACACGGCGTCACACTTGTGGCGGTATCACAGTTTGTGCGCCCCTGGTCCTGTCACCAACTAACACGGCGTCACATTAGTGGCGGTATCACAGTTTGTGCGCCCCTGGTCCTGTCACCAACTAACACGGCGTCACACTAGTGGCGGTATCACAGTTTGTGCGCCCCTGGTCCTGTCACCAACTAACACCGCGTCACACTAGTGGCGGTATCACAGTTTGTGCGCCCCTGGTTCTGTCACCAACTAACACGGCGTCACACTAGTGGCGGTATCACAGTTTGTGCGCCCCTGGTTCTGTCACCAACTAACACGGCGTCACACTAGTGGCGGTATCACAGTTTGTGCGCCCCTGGTTCTGTCACCAACTAACACGGCGTCACACTAGTGGCGGTATCACAGTTTGTGCGCCCCTGGTTCTGTCACCAACTAACACGGCGTCACACTAGTGGCGGTATCAC
Organism: Isoperla grammatica; assembly: GCA_945910005.1. NCBI lineage: Eukaryota > Metazoa > Arthropoda > Insecta > Plecoptera > Perlodidae > Isoperla > Isoperla grammatica. Next base: position 53,007,490 of record OX246739.1, on the reverse strand, counting down.
AGTTTGTGCGCCCCTGGTTCTGTCACCAACTAACACCGCGTCACACTAGTGGCGGTATCACAGTTTGTGCGCCCCTGGTCCTGTCACCAACTAACACGGCGTCACACTAGTGGCGGTATCACAGTTTGTGCGCCCCTGGTTCTGTCACCAACTAACACGGCGTCACGCTAGTGGCGGTATCACAGTTTGTGCGCCCCTGGTCCTGTCACCAACTAACACGGCGTCACACTAGTGGCGGTATCACAGTTTGTGCGCCCCTGGTTCTGTCACCAACTAACACGGCGTCACACTAGTAGCGGTATCACAGTTTGTGCGCCCCTGGTTCTGTCACCAACTAACACGGCGTCACACTAGTGGCGGTATCACAGTTTGTGCGCCCCTGGTTCTGTCACCAACTAACACGGCGTCACACTAGTGGCGGTATCACAGTTTGTGCGCCCCTGGTTCTGTCACCAACTAACACGGCGTCACACTAGTGGCGGTATCACAGTTTGTGCGCCCCTGGTTCTGTCACCAACTAACACGGCGTCACACTAGTGGCGGTATCACAGTTTGTGCGCCCCTGGTTCTGTCACCAACTAACACGGCGTCACACTAGTGGCGGTATCACAGTTTGTGCGCCCCTGGTTCTGTCACCAACTAACACGGCGTCACACTAGTGACGGTATCACAGTTTGTGCGCCCCTGGTTCTGTCACCAACTAACACGGCGTCACGCTAGTGGCGGTATCACAGTTTGTGCGCCCCTGGTCCTGTCACCAACTAACACGGCGTCACACTAGTGGCGGTATCACAGTTTGTGCGCCCCTGGTTCTGTCACCAACTAACACGGCGTCACACTAGTGGCGGTATCACAGTTTGTGCGCCCCTGGTTCTGTCACCAACTAACACGGCGTCACACTAGTGACGGTATCACAGTTTGTGCGCCCCTGGTCCTGTCACCAACTAACACGGCGTCACACTAGTGGCGGTATCACAGTTTGTGCGCCCCTGGTTCTGTCACCAACTAACACGGCGTCACACTAGTGGCGGTATCACAGTTTGTGCGCCCCTGGTCCTGTCACCAACTAACACGGCGTCACACTAGTGGCGGTATCACAGTTTGTGCGCCCCTGGTCCTGTCACCAACTAACACGGCGTCACACTTGTGGCGGTATCACAGTTTGTGCGCCCCTGGTCCTGTCACCAACTAACACGGCGTCACACTAGTGGCGGTATCACAGTTTGTGCGCCCCTGGTCCTGTCACCAACTAACACGGCGTCACACTAGTGGCGGTATCACAGTTTGTGCGCCCCTGGTTCTGTCACCAACTAACACGGCGTCACACTAGTGGCGGTATCACAGTTTGTGCGCCCCTGGTTCTGTCACCAACTAACACGGCGTCACACTAGTGGCGGTATCACAGTTTGTGCGCCCCTGGTCCTGTCACCAACTAACACGGCGTCACACTTGTGGCGGTATCACAGTTTGTGCGCCCCTGGTCCTGTCACCAACTAACACGGCGTCACACTTGTGGCGGTATCACAGTTTGTGCGCCCCTGGTTCTGTCACCAACTAACACGGCGTCACACTAGTGGCGGTATCACAGTTTGTGCGCCCCTGGTCCTGTCACCAACTAACACGGCGTCACACTAGTGGCGGTATCACAGTTTGTGCGCCCCTGGTTCTGTCACCAACTAACACCGCGTCACACTAGTGGCGGTATCACAGTTTGTGCGCCCCTGGTCCTGTCACCAACTAACACGGCGTCACACTTGTGGCGGTATCACAGTTTGTGCGCCCCTGGTCCTGTCACCAACTAACACGGCGTCACACTTGTGGCGGTATCACAGTTTGTGCGCCCCTGGTCCTGTCACCAACTAACACGGCGTCACACTTGTGGCGGTATCACAGTTTGTGCGCCCCTGGTTCTGTCACCAACTAACACGGCGTCACACTAGTGGCGGTATCACAGTTTGTGCGCCCCTGGTTCTGTCACCAACTAACACGGCGTCACACTAGTGGCGGTATCACAGTTTGTGCGCCCCTGGTCCTGTCACCAACTAACACGGCGTCACACTAGTGGCGGTATCACAGTTTGTGCGCCCCTGGTTCTGTCACCAACTAACACGGCGTCACACTAGTGGCGGTATCACAGCTTGTGCGCCCCTGGTTCTGTCACCAACTAACACGGCGTCACACTAGTGGCGGTATCACAGTTTGTGCGCCCCTGGTTCTGTCACCAACTAACACGGCGTCACACTTGTGGCGGTATCACAGTTTGTGCGCCCCTGGTCCTGTCACCAACTAACACGGCGTCACACTAGTGGCGGTATCACAGTTTGTGCGCCCTTGGTTCTGTCACTAACTAACACGGCGTCACACTAGTGGCGGTATCACAGTTTGTGCGCCCCTGGTTCTGTCACCAACTAACACGGCGTCACGCTAGTGGCGGTATCACAGTTTGTGCGCCCCTGGTTCTGTCACCAACTAACACGGCGTCACACTAGTGGCGGTATCACAGTTTGTGCGCCCCTGGTTCTGTCACCAACTAACACCGCGTCACACTAGTGGCGGTATCACAGTTTGTGCGCCCCTGGTTCTGTCACCAACTAACACGGCGTCACACTAGTGGCGGTATCACAGTTTGTGCGCCCCTGGTTCTGTCACCAACTAACACGGCGTCACACTAGTGGTGGTATCACAGTTTGTGCGCCCCTGGTTGTGTCACCAACTAACACGGCGTCACACTAGTGGTGGTATCACAGTTTGTGCGCCCCTGGTTGTGTCACCAACTAACACGGCGTCACACTAGTGGCGGTATCACAGTTTGTGCGCCCCTGGTTCTGTCACCAACTAACACGGCGTCACGCTAGTGGCGGTATCACAGTTTGTGCGCCCCTGGTTCTGTCACCAACTAACACGGCGTCACCCTTGTGGCGGTATCACAGTTTGTGCGCCCCTAGTCCTTTCACCAACTAACACGGCGTCACACTAGTGGCGGTATCACAGTTTGTGCGCCCCTAGTCCTGTCACCAACTAACACGGCGTCACGCTAGTGGCGGTATCACAGTTTGTGCGCCCCTGGTTCTGTCACCAACTAACACGGCGTCACACTAGTGGCGGTATCACAGTTTGTGCGCCCCTAGTCCTGTCACCAACTAACACGGCGTCACGCTAGTGGCGGTATCACAGTTTGTGCGCCCCTGGTTCTGTCACCAACTAACACGGCGTCACACTAGTGGCGGTATCACAGTTTGTGCGCCCCTGGTTCTGTCACCAACTAACACGGCGTCACACTAGTGGCGGTATCACAGTTTGTGCGCCCCTGGTTCTGTCACCAACTAACACGGCGTCACACTAGTGGCGGTATCACAGCTTGTGCGCCCCTGGTCCTGTCACCAACTAACACGGCGTCACCCTTGTGGCGGTATCACAGTTTGTGCGCCCCTGGTTCTGTCACCAACTAACACGGCGTCACACTAGTGGCGGTATCACAGTTTGTGCGCCCCTGGTTCTGTCACCAACTAACACGGCGTCACACTAGTGACGGTATCACAGTTTGTGCGCCCCTGGTTCTGTCACCAACTAACACGGCGTCACACTAGTGGCGGTATCACAGTTTGTGCGCCCCTGGTTCTGTCACCAACTAACACGGCGTCACACTAGTGGCGGTATCACAGTTTGTGCGCCCCTGGTTCTGTCACCAACTAACACGGCGTCACACTAGTGGCGGTATCACAGTTTGTGCGCCCCTGGTTCTGTCACCAACTAACACGGCGTCACACTAGTGGCGGTATCACAGCTTGTGCGCCCCTGGTCCTGTCACCAACTAACACGGCGTCACCCTTGTGGCGGTATCACAGTTTGTGCGCCCCTGGTTCTGTCACCAACTAACACGGCGTCACACTTGTGGCGGTATCACAGTTTGTGCGCCCCTGGTCCTGTCACCAACTAACACGGCGTCACACTAGTGGCGGTATCACAGTTTGTGCGCCCCTGGTCCTGTCACCAACTAACACGGCGTCACCTCGCTGGATCTGTTTGTGGGAGGTCTCCGAGCGTCCGTCCTCAGATTCCCTTAAGGATTGAGTCCGGCCGTGTCGGTGTATCCTTCCCCTAACAATTCGCCCGACTGTCACTTTACATCGCAGCCATCTTGTTTGGTAGCGACGAGCGACGTTGTCGACGGTTGAGCGACTATTTCTCAAACCAAGGCGGTGTGCGGTGTGTAACGCTGAGAGCAAGGCGGTGAGTGTGTAGCGCTGTGAGAACAAGGCGGTGTGCGGTGTGTAATGCCGAGAGCAAGGCGGTGAGTGTGTAGCGCTGTGAGAACAAGGCGGTGTGCGGTGTGTAACGCCGAGAGCAAGGCGGTGAGTGTGTAGCGCTGTGAGAACAAGGCGGTGTGCGGTGTGTAACGCCGAGAGCAAGGCGGTGAGTGTGTAGCGCTGTGAGAACAAGGCGGTGGGCAGCGAAGACAAGACGCACAATGATGTGGATTGATTGTATTACCCGCAGGGACAGTGTCACATCTGTACGAAGAGAGAAACACGGTTCACTGACTACCTCATGCAGCCTATTACTACCTAGAGGTCACGCACACTCAACTATTTAAGGTTTAGGATTTTGCCATTGACACCAATTTATAATATCCAAGACTAAACATTTCAATTGTTAAGGCCCCGATTTATCTATGTTAAAATTGCTTTAAAATTAAATTAAATGGTCCCAAAAGGAAATCATAATATATTATCCCCTAGAGAATTGAGTGTTATTTTTTTATGAATGTTTTGTTGTTCTAATAAAGATTTATGTTGTTAAAATATGTTTATTTAATTGTAAAAGGCGTGTTTAACAACATTATAGGCCTACAGAGTGGTTGTGACAACGTTTGAATGAACATGTGGTCCACTATATCAACGCTAACTGCGCCAGTGAAGATCATTGAATGAGATAGAATATTACCAATCATGGTTCCGACTATAAAAATCATACTATTATTTAAATGTGGGGAAATATCTTATAAATAATGTAAAATTGCACTTTATTTGAAAATATAGATAGAATACAAATACAAAATCTGTTAACGGTTTGTGATTTTGCCTTTTTGTGCCATTGTTTACAAACCCATAGCAATAACGTGATTTTTAACATATTGGAAATTTTACCCTGCCAGCGGATTTATTTATTTGTATGCGTTACTCAACAACAGAATAGAAAATTTTCCGAAAACGATGGAAGCAATACTAAAGTAAATTAATTTAGGCATAGAATGAAAAATGTGCATGGAATGACATGATTAACTACTTCTAGAGTGTTATTACTAATGCTAATACTAACACTTTTTCTGGGTAATAATAAGGTACATAGAACATAATTATTGCAACGGTAAACATAATTTGTATATAAGATATTGGAACCAATGAGCTAGAATTATACTTTCAATGAAAAGTACAAGACAGATAGAAAACAAGGGATATCGAAGTTGAGATAAGTACTAAGTAACTGACATTAATTAAATGATATATATATGGCAAATTATTATCAAGATTTATTATGAAAAATATGAGGTTTAATGGCAGTCATTGAATCTTTTTACTAACTTAAGTGATGTTGTGTATAATAATAATAATAATTTTTCTAGGAGGAAATGGGTAGGAATACCCATTATAGGGTGAATACCAGCTTTACTTGATGCCCCTTCTTGAGGTGACTAACTAGGTTATTAGGGTGTTTGGATAGCTGGTAAGGAATGTCCGACGACTATAAGTAGGACTCAATCCCCAGTATTCGCCTTTACGACTGAGGAAAAGCCTCTGAAAAAACATTCATTCAGGACTGGCGGTGGCCGGAATCGAACGGGCGACCTCACGAATTGAGTCTCGCGTCTTACCGCTGAGCCTCCTCTATCGGTATGTTGTTTGTGGACTGACAGAAGAGAATGCAAGTGGTTTGCTTGGACCTTGGACCTAGGGCCCTGGAATCAACGCGGTATGTAGGACTGTTTACTAGTGTTGACAATAGCTACTTAATATTTACATATTCAATTAATGTTTTTTTATTTGCCCACTAAACTGAAAAAAGAATTTAAAATATGTTTAAATTTTAAATTTTTATTTTATTGCCGCAAACGTTTAGGTATCGATAATTTAAAAACAGTTCAACTTTGATACGTTGAAACTTCAAAACAGAACCAGTACTTATTAATAATTCCACATAGCGATTACTAAGTTGTAAGCTAACTCCACTTATAGCATACTGCAGACTTATACCATATTCGAAAAACGTTACAGGAGATTAAAGTTACAAAACACCAATTGAACTTTATAACGCCTAAGTAATAATGTATTTGTATATTAAATGGATATAACCAACATGTGTATTTAAAAAGTTAAATTCATTACTTATAGGTCCACATTGTATTAATTTATAAATTTTGCAAGTTTAGTTTAGATTATTGAAAACAAAACACAAAGTGGAAAATCGTTTCAGATAATCCATGGCTATAACTTCTTTGCCCCCCCTCCCCCCCCCCCTCTCCCCCCCCCCCCCCCCCGCCCCACATACACGAAGCACCCACTCACTACATTATTTTCGCAAGAATTCTCCTCATTCCACTTTATAACGGTCGTTTGATATATATATAAACCCTTCTCGTGTTTTTGTGACGATTTATTTCGAAACTGTTTTGTTCTTCGTTTTGTGTCGAATAAGCACCGAATCCAGTTATATACGTAGTCGTTAAATTTCAATGTGTTTAGCGATTTTACGCGTGATCGTGCGACATAACGAACGACCCCAATGTCGAGCGCGTCCATCAATATTCCCGATGCAACTTCCGGAAACAATCAGACCCGACCGGAAGTCACTTCTTTTGTCACCGCGCGCGCTGCTCCACGTGGACAAAAGTCGAACTAAACTACAGAAAAACAACACAGCTACCGTCATAATAAACATGCGCGAAACGGGTTGGAATTTTAACATTTTTTTTTGTGCGAGGATCCCTAACTGTATTGAAGCGCCGATCAATCCTGGTTAAAAAGAAACAATGCCACGTTTGATGACCGAACTAACTCAAACTAACTCATAGCTGATGATTGCCGGTGACATCTGGAGAATCTTAATTTTATACTGGCGGGAGGGAAAAAACTGGTCTTTTGAGAGCTAAAACGGCGATATGTCTTGTCATCCAATGATGAAGGGAATGCACTTGGGTCTGTTATTTAGACGCTTCTTTTAAGTCTTTCGTGTATTTTACTAGCCGATGTCATTGTCAAAGATATAGACAAATTCATTGAATTTTTCGCAAGTATTGATGTGTTTTTAAGGCTCGTGTCATTGTATTGTATTATATTATTACAAAAGTCAACCCCTTATTGGGATCTTGAGGTTCCCCCTTTGACCTTTCGAGTCACAAACTAAATTGTACGCAACATATTTTGTTAATGGAGTGCATGATTCATCGATGCAAACATATAGTAGTATTGGTTCTACCTGAAAGTTGGTAAGACAATAAAATGTATTGTTTCCGTCCATAGCTTAAACGGTTCTTCTTTTGGCGATTGCGTGACAATGGAATTTTTAAAGTAAACCAGCATATAACCTATTAATTTTATTTAATATCAATATTCGATTTCCACTTATGTATAATGCCAATCAGAATGTGGATACAACAGAAATAGCTTCTGCTTTATATTTCCTTTCCAAAACTTTCTTGGTCAATGTATACATTATACATAATGGGTGGGGTTTATAAGAATCCCTCGCTTTCATAAATGCTTCCAGTATTATTTCAATAACCTTTAAGTGCACAGCTTAATTATTACTTCATGTGACAAGCTGGGGCCACAGCTACAAGCACGTGTCATGTGACAAGCTGGGACCACAGCTACAAGCACGTGTCATGTGACAAGCTGGGACCACAGCTACAAGCACGTGTCATGTGACAAGCTGGGACCACAGCTACAAGCACTTGAACCCGTATTTCTGCATGGATGATGTCCCATTCGCAATGATGTACGGACGTCCCTGTCACATCCCGTATTTCTTAAAAAAGGACGTCCCATTCGGAATGACGTACGGACGTCCCTGTCAGATCCCGTATTTCTTAAAAAAGGACGTCCTATTCGGAATGACGTACGGACGTCCCTGTCAGATCCCGTATTTCTTAAAAAAGGACGCCCCATTCGGGATGACGTATGGACGTCCCTGTCAGATCCCGTATTTCTTTAAAAAGAACGTCCCATTCGGAATGACGTACGGACGTCCCTGTCAGATCCCGCATTTCTTCCTAGAGGACATCCCATTCGCAAGACGTACGGACGTCCCTGTCAGATCCCGTATTTATTCCTGGAGGACGTCCCATTCGCAATGACGTACGGACGTCCCTGTCAGATCCCGTATTTCTTCCTGGATTACGTCCCATTCGCAATGACGTAAGGACGTTCCTGTCAGTCCCCGTATATTTGAATGGTGGACGTCCCATTCGCAAAGACGTACGGACGTCCCTGTTTGATCCCGTATTTCTCAATGGATGATGTCCCATTCGCAATGACGTACGGACGTCCCTGTCACATCCCGTATTTCTTAATAAAGGACGTCCCATTCGCAATGACGTCGGACGTCCCTGTATGATCCCGTATATTTCAATGGTGGACGTCCTATACGCAATGTCCCACAAACGTCCATGTCACAGCCGATATATTTCGTTTAGAACGTACTTCTTACATTGTCTTACGGACGTCCATTGGACTTTCTGAAAATGTTGCAACATCCAGTGGAGTGAAATAGGACGTCCCGTACAGGACGTCCATTACGGGACTACCTGTGGACATCCATTCCTTATGGTGTGCTGTGTGGGACGTGTCATGTGACAAGCTGGGACCACAGCTACAAGCACGTGTCATGTGACAAGCTGGGACCACAGCTACAAGCACGTGTCATGTGACAAGCTGGGACCACAGCTACAAGCACGTGTCATGTGACAAGCTGAGGCCACTGATACAAGCACGTGTCATGTGACAAGCTGGGACCACAGCTACAAGCACGTGTCATGTGACAAGCTGGGACCACAGCTACAAGCACGTGTCATGTGACAAGCTGGGACCACAGCTACAAGCACGTGTCATGTGACAAGCTGGGACCACAGCTACAAGCACGTGTCATGTGACAAGCTGGGACCACAGCTACAAGCACGTGTCATGTGACAAGCTGAGGCCACTGGTACAAGCACGTGTCATGTGACAAGCTGGGACCACAGCTACAAGCACGTGTCATGTGACAAGCTGGGACCTCAGCTACAAGCACGTGTCATGTGACAAGCTGGGACCACAGCTACCAGCACGTGTCATGTGACAAGCTGAGGCCACTGATGCAAGCACGTGTCATGTGACTTAAGCTGGAACCACAGCTACAAGCACGTGTCATGTGACAAGCTGGGACCACAGCTACAAACACGTGTCATGTGACAAGCTGGGGCCACTACTAAAAGCACGTGTCATGTGACAAGCTGGGACCACAGCTACAAGCACGTGTCATGTGACAAGCTGAGGCCACTGATACAAGCACGTGTCATGTGACAAGCTGGGACCACAGCTACAAGCACGTGTCATGTGACAAGCTGAGGCCACTGATACAAGCACGTGTCATGTGACACGCTGGGACCACAGCTACAAGCACGTGTCATGTGACAAGCTGGGACCACAGCTACAAACACGTGTCATGTGACAAGCTGGGGCCACTACTAAAAGCACGTGTCATGTGACAAGCTGGGACCACAGCTACAAGCACGTGTCATGTGACAAGCTGAGGCCACTGATACAAGCACGTGTCATGTGACACGCTGGGACCACAGCTACAAGCACGTGTCATGTGACAAGCTGGGACCACAGCTACAAACACGTGTCATGTGACAAGCTGGGGCCACTACTAAAAGCGCGTGTCATGTGACAAGCTGGGACCACAGCTACAAGCACGTGTCATGTGACAAGCTGAGGCCACTGATACAAGCACGTGTCATGTGACAAGCTGGGACCACAGCTACAAGCACGTGTCTTGTGATTGCTGGGGCCACTGCTACATGCAACTGTTTTGTGACAAGCTGGGACCACAGCTACAAGCAGATGTCTTGTGACAAGCTGGAGCCACAGCAACAAGCAAGTGTCTTTCACAGCAAATAAGGTTTATGATGGCAATTTTTTATCAAACCTCAGCGCTTACTTTTTTTTTAACTTTTAAGGGGAAATTTTATAGATGATTCCATAAAGTGTGAAGATAGATACAAGATAAATTAAGCAATAAATTAATTCATTAATGTTGGAAGGAAAGAGGACACAGTAAAATAATTCTGTCTCAACTAGTGAAGTCTCTGGGCAAGCAATGCTGGTAGTAGGGGAAGGGGTGGATCTGGTAGAACCTGATGAGCAGATAAGTTGGCATTGAGTGATTAAAAGAATGAAGTGAAATGGTTTAAAAACATATTTTGACGGTGGAACATTTGCAGGGTATTTGAGTCTGAAGAAAGGGAATGAGCCATGCATTGTCAGCACTACAATCAATTTTACCAAATATAATTTGATTCGTGAATATATTAAACGATTGCTTATACTTTTATGTGAATTATTCAACATATTTCACACTTCGAATACAAGTGGTTCTCAGTTCTCGGTGTAGAAGTACTCAAGCATTGAGCTCAAGTTCGACGCTCAACCCCGTGATGCACCAAAGCGAAGTTCACCCGGGCCGGGGCTGTCTACATCGTATGTCTCATTTTAATCAGTTTCTTATACTGCTTGCTAAAATTTACTATTTCTCTTTAAGTTTTAATATTCTACTTGGCAAAATTGTATCAGATAAAAAACTTGAACAACCTGAATAAGTGACATCGTTATATAAAATATTACCTCCTTTGCCACCTTAAATATCACCCATGCTAGACAATGTATCATTTTTAATATATATTTTGATATTCTCCTCATGTAACTAAACCAGATGAACTGTTTATTTTTCTCTAAGTTCTTGTCATTAAATTAAATTGGTTATGACAATGTGCAGATGTCGAAATTTTTAATTATACCTTTAAAGCAAGCCGCCAGAAATTGATAGAAAGACGGGTAAAAACAAGTTATCTCGTCGACTTTTCGACAAATATGGAGGTTAAACAAAAGAAGCTATAACTTTCTTTCCGTATGCGATGACGGTTAATTTTTTTAAATGCTATTGTTGTCGGTGTTTAATGGGCATGTCCTATCGTATGTCGGCTCCGGGTGGATCAACAAAGAAAAGTTGCCCCATTTAACTCTATCCAGTCATTCAGTCAGTCGGTTCGCTCGAGCCGCTTGCACTTAATGTCTTTGTCGTCCGAACCTTAATGAAACATTGATACAATGGTACAAGGTTTAATTAACTCCCTTGGATGAGTTACTTTAGTCACATCACGTTTTCAGAAGTCAGACGGTTGTTCTTCAGATCGTACGGGAAAGATAAGATAGCAAAGAATTGTTACGCTTTTTATGTACTAGGCCGACAGGGGAGTTAGTCCTTACATTATACGCTAACAGTGGTGCGGTATAGTTCAGTCACTTAACCTAAGACTACAATAATAAGTAACAAATACAAATGTAACTAGTGGCCTTAGAGGATTAGTTCGTGCCGCACTTTTGTCGTGTGTAATTTATGCCCTTTTTTAAAATGCAGAATATACTACTTTGAATCCTGTTTCGATAAGAGATAATCGAAGAAAATACAAAAACTACATTAACTAGTAACCATACGTACTAAATACGTACCGGAAATCACTCGCACAAGTACAAAATGTTATCGAAATTATTACAAGAATTACATACATTACATTCCTGCATGAAGTACATATCTACAGATCCCTTAATCTACTTAATATGTTCCAGTAAATTTCCCTTACGTTTTCTGGCGCCTTCCTTCCATAATGTAGTATTTTATTCTACGAAATTAAAAAAAGGACACAATTTTAATTTTACTGTGTATTTAAGACACCAAGCTCGTGATATTCCATTTTTCAATGGAGATGGACGAGTATTCCATCCCCAGACAGAACGACAGTTTGATAAATTAACTGAAATAACAAAGGTAGGTTATACTGCAGTATTGATGTAAAATAGTGTCAAAAAGCTGCTAAGTAACAGTGCAATGTGTTATTCTATAATAGTCAGCTCATCATCGTTCAAGCTAGCTCTGAAGATGGTAAGTGTAAACTATCCGAAACGTCATGATAGTAGCAATCGACGCGGCGATATCCGAAACGTCATGATAGTAGCAATCGACGTGGCGATACCCGAAACGTCATGATAGTAGCAATCGACGTGGCGATACCCGAAACGTCATGATAGTAGCAATCGACGTGGCGATACCCGAAACGTCATGATAGTAGCAATCGACGTGGCGATACCCGAAACGTCATGATAGTAGCAATCGATGCGGCGATACCCGAAACGTCATGATAGTAGCCATCGACGCGGCGATACCCGAAACGTCATGATAGTAGCCATCGATGCGGCGATACCCGAAACGTCATGATAGTAGCAATCGATGCGGCGATACCCGAAACGTCATGATAGTAGCAATCGATGCGGCGATATCCGAAACGTCATGATAGTAGCAATCGACGTGGCGATACCCGAAACGTCATGATAGTAGCAATCGACGTGGCGATACCCGAAACGTCATGATAGTAGCAATCGACGTGGCGATACCCGAAACGTCATGATAGTAGCAATCGACGTGGCGATACCCGAAACGTCATGATAGTAGCAATCGATGCGGCGATACCCGAAACGTCATGATAGTAGCAATCGATGCGGCGATACCCGAAACGTCATGATAGTAGCAATTGTCGCAGCGATACCCGTAACGTTAGTAGCAATCGACGCGGCGATACCCGAAACGTCATGATAGTAGCAATCGACGCGGCGATACCCGAAACGTCATGATAGTAGCCATCGACGCGGCGATACCCGAAACGTCATGATAGTAGCAATCGACGCGGCGATACCCGAAACGTCATGATAGTAGCAATCGACGCGGCGATACCCGAAACGTCATGATAGTAGCCATCGACGCGGCGATACCCGAAAGCCAAGATAAATTAACCCATCAGCCAGTTTTGTCGTAGTTGTGAATTGAAGCCGTAACTTCACGGGCAAGAATTCTCGTAGCTAACTCTTTCGGTTAAGGTGCATTAAGTACATATCCCTTAATCTACTTATGTTCCAGTACATTTCCCTTACGTTTTCTGGCGCCTTCCTTTACTTACGCTAACGACTCTGTTATATATATGTGCGTCTTCTTTTTATCTATCTTAACCCGTCACCTTTTCATTTCTCGAAGCAATTTCTTTTAAATTGCTCTTGACAACAATATAACGTTGGTAGTTTACACGTGCTAAGACTAAGCTTGAGATTTCGGTAGCGGCAAGATGATTTAGATGAACGGTGTTAGGCCTTTTAGTTCCGAACACAACCTCATTAGCCAGCATTAAAGAAACACACCACATAACTCATACTCTACGATTACGAGAACACTTAGTTAATGTTGTTATTTATGTGGTTGTTTCAACGCAGCGCAGCGCCCCATGCGGCGGCTGTATTAACCACTGCTCCCCGTCTAGCTCAGGTAATTAGATGTTCTTTAGATTGAGATGTAACCCGGGACTAGACTAGGCTATAAATAGGCGACTTTTATAATCGGGATTATTAAATCACTGTTTAGATTTGTAAACACAAAGTTTACATAATACATTCTTTACCATACACATTACCGATATATATTCCACAGTCTAATTCAAATTTTGCTAATTCGGGAGGACGTGGATACGATTCTCGCCAACAGTAATTCTGACTGAAGATTTGGCGGAGTTTTTTCGTCATAATGCGACAGCTGGGAAAAAAACTCTTTTATTCCCCAATTATCTGTTATTATAAGAATTCCCCTGAGGTAGGGGTACTTGGTAGTTGTATACAATGTACCGCTGAGGTGGGGGTCTTGGTAATTGTATACAATGTAATAGTTATCTCATGCAAAATAATGTACTGTAAGAGGTGTGAAGGTTAAAATCCAATAGGAGAGCTTGGACTGCCAAATTGAAAATTGGAATTATTCTGAATGTGCGGCACGTAAAATGCATGAATAATTTAGGATAACTTGAATGAACGAGTGTATGAGTGTTGAACTAGTGTATGAGTGTTAAACTAGTGTATGAGTGTTGAACTAGTGTATGAGTGTTTATAAAGCAGTGTCATGTCAGAATGTGGGACATAAGCGATGAGCCTAGAGACATTCCACAACAACCTTGTGGATGCTAACGTCATAGATGAGTGAGACAAATTTTGGTCAACCAAGATATCAGTATTTCTAAATGCCACCCGCTGATTGGCTTCAACTCACACATCTATGACGTCAGCATAGACAAAGTTGCTGTAGAACCACTTTACTCTTAACGATTGTTGTTGTGAAATGATCTCAAAGAATGAAAACACTTAATGTACTGTAACGTGTTTTGTATACTTGTAAATTCCTGGGTCTCCGCTTTGCATTTTGCGATTTTAATTTTCTTCGTCTCGTTTTCTCGTAAACGACTCGAAACTTTTAACTAACTGGGTTAACTGTGCGCGGGTAATAAGTTGAAAACATGCTCACGCCATTCTTTTTATGTGAGCTGCCTTACAACAGTCACTAATTACGAGTAATTCTGACTTTACTCATGCATAGCTGAGTAATTAAGATGTGAACTTTTTATTCAATACTGCAAATAATATGGGATAACGCGGAAAGTGTCATTGTAAAATATTGAATAGAAGTAATTTTGTTTCTGATGGAGAAGTGTGAATATGAAATACTGTTCTTATGTCAACGGCTTACTACGAAAGCTCGCAATATTGGGGGGTGTTTGGAAGATGATTATGGAACATATTACATAAAGACGTGTTTTGGAATCGCACATCCTTTGTGAATATCTTGTTAGGCTACCGCTTGAATTTAGTTATTAATTCTTTATTTGCTAACGTATCTTTGAATCACATGATTTTTGACGGGTTTAATATAGCTTATTAGGTACATATGTGCAGTCTCATAATAGAAATCTTATACTAAATGCAAGATACCATGTACCATATCTGTACCTAAGACGTAATTACTATTAAACAGGCCGAGTTACTATCTTTAGTATACTTAATAATATGTTGCAAGAATCAGTTAAAATACTGTGGAATGCTATGTTGGGGATTTTTATTGGGTTTCCAAAATTGCTTTGTAGAATAATTTCTTAAATGTTGGCGAGAGTTTATTATATTATTTGTATCCAAACTGTTTCAAATATAAATTTAACACGAATGCTAGCTAGATATAACAAGGTGGTTAATACTGGACATGCCCAGTTAATAACGCGCAGTATAAAGTTAACAACGCTTCCTGAATTGATATAGTTTAATTATTTAGCCGCGTGTTTCCTTTATCGCCCATCATCACCTCAAAGTAGCGTATCTGAATATCAATGTTTTACATCCTCAAGACTTTTAATTGTTTTATATCCATACCGCCCATATCCTAGGTTATTTCCTTTTATAACTCCCAATCTTGGTTTGTATCTCTATTCTTCTTCAATTCCACTCAGCTACATACTTTATTATGTTTTCTGCTAAAAAAATGCGTCCAACAAAACCATCCCTTATTTTCTTTATAACTTTCTTTAGTACAACTAGTAGTACAACTTTCTTTCTTTAGTTTTCAAGTAAGAATACTAGTTCCCGTGTCACTCTATCCAAGGAGTTAGAAGCACTAACAACTAAACTCCTCAAAATGACAACTCCATTTACATCAATCAATATCAATCAACTATCAATGTAATATTCATATCTAATATGTATCTTTAAAAATATTTTGCATTTCCCTCTACAAATTAATTTCCAAGTGACTTTAGCAGAAGAAGAAGTTATAATATTAAAATATAATATGGAACATGAAAGTTAATTAAGTCATGATGATCACAGATAAGTTATGACCATAGTTTTATTTTATGTCCATTCTATAATCAGTTACAAAACTGATTTATGAGGAGAGTAAATACAATTGTACAATATATACGCATTATATTTCTATCGGAATGTATTACGTTTATAATTTCATGGTGTTTTCACAATCTATGGCACTTTGAAGCACCTATATATAATAACTCTAAATGATTCAAATGATATCGTCACGTAAAGTTCCCCACCCTCTTATACCACCAATCATGGAAATAAAGGCCAGTCTAAGGTGTCTGAAAGATTCCAAATGAACGAGCTTATACACTAATGACCTAATCTAAGTCGAGACCTACCTTAATAAAACATGTTACAAGATCAGACACTTGATTTGATGGCTTGCGCATAACCCATTATTACTATATCAGTGATCTAGGAGTTTTTATTGGAGTAAATTATCATCGGAAAAAACGTTCATATGAATCCAATAGTAATAAAAATAGACTGTTCTGAAATAGCCTAGAGATCATAAAAACGTAATGAAATTCAAACTTAGTTTAAAAAAATGTAAATGTGAGACGTGGCCTGTGTTAGGAAGAGAATGTCTGCGCGCTAATGTGGGGCTAGACGGGCCATAGACAGGCAGCCTGGCAAATGTGAGACGTGGCCTGTGTTAGGAAGAGAATGGCAGTGCGCTAATGTGGGGCTAGACGGGCCATAGACAGGCAGCCTGGCAAATGTGAGACGTGGCCTGTGTTAGGAAGAGAATGGCAGTGCGCTAATGTGGGGCTAGACGGGCCATAGACAGGCAGCCTGGCAAATGTGAGACGTGGCCTGTGTTAGGAAGAGAATGGCTGCGCGCTAATGTGGGGCTAGACGGGCCATAGACAGGCAGCCTGGCAAATGTGAGACGTGGCCTGTGTTAGGAAGAGAATGGCTGCGCGCTAATGTGGGGCTAGACGGGCCATAGACAGGCAGCCTGGCAAATGTGAGACGTGGTCTGTGTTAGGAAGAGAATGGCTGCGCGCTAATGTGGGGCTAGACGGGCCATAGACAGGCAGCCTGGCAAATGTGAGACGTGGCCTGTGTTAGGAAGAGAATGGCTGCGCGCTAATGTGGGGCTAGACGGGCCATAGACAGGCAGCCTGGCAAATGTGAGACGTGGCCTGTGTTAGGAAGAGAATGGCTGCGCGCTAATGTGGGGCTAGACGGGCCATAGACAGGCAGCCTGGCAAATGTGAGACGTGGTCTGTGTTAGGAAGAGAATGGCTGCGCGCTAATGTGGGGCTAGACGGGCCATAGACAGGCAGCCTGGCAAATGTGAGACGTGGCCTGTGTTAGGAAGAGAATGGCTGCGCGCTAATGTGGGGCTAGACGGGCCATAGACAGGCAGCCTGGCAAATGTGAGACGTGGCCTGTGTTAGGAAGAGAATGGCTGCGCGCTAATGTGGGGCTAGACGGGCCATAGACAGGCAGCCTGGCAAATGTGAGACGTGGCCTGTGTTAGGAAGAGAATGGCTGCGCGCTAATGTGGGGCTAGACGGGCCATAGACAGGCAGCCTGGCAAATGTGAGACGTGGTCTGTGTTAGGAAGAGAATGGCTGCGCGCTAATGTGGGGCTAGACGGGCCATAGACAGGCAGCCTGGCAAATGTGAGACGTGGCCTGTGTTAGGAAGAGAATGGCTGCGCGCTAATGTGGGGCTAGACGGGCCATAGACAGGCAGCCTGGCAAATGTGAGACGTGGCCTGTGTTAGGAAGAGAATGGCTGCGCGCTAATGTGGGGCTAGACGGGCCATAGACAGGCAGCCTGGCAAATGTGAGACGTGGCCTGTGTTAAGAAGAGAAGGCTGCGCGCTAATGTGGCGCTAGACGGGCCATAGACAGGCAGCCTGGCAAATGTGAGACGTGGCCTGTGTTAGGAAGAGAATGCCAGTGCGCTAATGTGGGGCTAGACGGGCCATAGACAGGCAGCCTGGCAAATGTGAGACGTGGCCTGTGTTAGGAAGAGAATGGCTGCGCGCTAATGTGGGGCTAGACGGGCCATAGACAGGCAGCCTGGCAAATGTGAGACGTGGCCTGTGTTAGGAAGAGAATGGCTGCGCGCTAATGTGGGGCTAGACGGGCCATAGACAGGCAGCCTGGCAAATGTGAGACGTGGCCTGTGTTAGGAAGAGAATGGCTGCGCGCTAATGTGGGGCTAGACGGGCCATAGACAGGCAGCCTGGCAAATGTGAGACGTGGCCTGTCTTAGGAGGAGAATGGCTGCGCGCTAATGTGGGGCTGGACGGGCCATAGACAGGCAGCCTGGCAAATGTGAGACGTGGCCTGTGTTAGGAAGAGAATGGCTGCCCGCTAATGTGGGGCTAGACGGGCCATAGACAGGCAGCCTGGCAAATGTGAGACGTGGCCTGTGTTAGGAAGAGAATGGCTGCCCGCTAATGTGGGGCTAGACGGGCCAAAGACAGGCAGCCTGGCAAATGTGAGACGTGGCCTGTGTTAGGAGGAGAATGGCTGCGCGCTAATGTGGGGCTAGACGGGTAATAGACAGGCAGCCTGGCAAATGTGAGACGTGGTCTGTGTTAGGAAGAGAATGGCTGCCCGCTAATGTGGGGCTAGACGGGCCAAAGACAGGCAGCCTGGCAAATGTGAGACGTGGCCTGTGTTAGGAAGAGAATGGCTACGCGCTAATGTGGGGCTAGACGGGCCATAGACAGGCAGCCTGGCAAATGTGAGACGTGGCCTGTGTTAGGAAGAGAATGGCTGCGCGCTAATGTGGGGCTAGACGGGCCATAGACAGGCAGCCTGGCAAATGTGAGACGTGGCCTGTGTTAGGAAGAGAATGGCTGCGCGCTAATGTGGGGCTAGACGGGCCATAGACAGGCAGCCTGGCAAATGTGAGACGTGGCCTGTGTTAGGAAGAGAATGGCTGCCCGCTAATGTGGGGCTAGACGGGCCATAGACAGGCAGCCTGGCAAATGTGAGACGTGGCCTGTGTTAGGAAGAGAATGGCTGCCCGCTAATGTGGGGCTAGACGGGCCAAAGACAGGCAGCCTGGCAAATGTGAGACGTGGCCTGTGTTAGGAAGAGAATGGCTGCCCGCTAATGTGGGGCTAGACGGGCCATAGACAGGCAGCCTGGCAAATGTGAGACGTGGCCTGTGTTAGGAGGAGAATGGCTGCGCGCTAATGTGGGGCTAGACGGGTAATAGACAGGCAGCCTGGCAAATGTGACACGTGGCCTGTGTTAGGAAGAGAATGGCTGCCCGCTAATGTGGGGCTAGACGGGCCAAAGACAGGCAGCCTGGCAAATGTGAGACGTGGCCTGTGTTAGGAAGAGAATGGCTACGCGCTAATGTGGGGCTAGACGGGCCATAGACAGGCAGCCTGGCAAATGTGAGACGTGGCCTGTGTTAGGAAGAGAATGGCTGCGCGCTAATGTGGGGCTAGACGGGCCATAGACAGGCAGCCTGGCAAATGTGAGACGTGGCCTGTGTTAGGAAGAGAATGGCTGCGCGCTAATGTGGGGCTAGACGGGTAATAGACAGGCAGCCTGGCAAATGTGAGACGTGGCCTGTGTTAGGAAGAGAATGGCTGCCCGCTAATGTGGGGCTAGACGGGCCATAGACAGGCAGCCTGGCAAATGTGAGACGTGGCCTGTGTTAGGAGGAGAATGGCTGCGCGCTAATGTGGGGCTAGACGGGTAATAGACAGGCAGCCTGGCAAATGTGAGACGTGGCCTGTGTTAGGAAGAGAATGGCTGCCCGCTAATGTGGGGCTAGACGGGCCAAAGACAGGCAGCCTGGCAAATGTGAGACGTGGCCTGTGTTAGGAAGAGAATGGCTACGCGCTAATGTGGGGCTAGACGGGCCATAGACAGGCAGCCTGGCAAATGTGAGACGTGGCCTGTGTTAGGAAGAGAATGGCTGCGCGCTAATGTGGGGCTAGACGGGCCATAGACAGGCAGCCTGGCAAATGTGAGACGTGGCCTGTGTTAGGAAGAGAATGGCTGCGCGCTAATGTGGGGCTAGACGGGTAATAGACAGGCAGCCTGGCAAATGTGAGACGTGGCCTGTGTTAGGAAGAGAATGGCTGCGCGCTAATGTGGGGCTAGACGGGTAATAGACAGGCAGCCTGGCAAATGTGAGACGTGGCCTGTGTTAGGAAGAGAATGGCTGCGCGCTAATGTGGGGCTAGACGGGCCATAGACAGGCAGCCTGGCAAATGTGAGACGTGGCCTGTGTTAGGAAGAGAATGGCTGCGCGCTAATGTGGGGCTAGACGGGCCATAGACAGGCAGCCTGGCAAATGTGAGACGTGGCCTGTGTTAGGAAGAGAAGGCTGCGCGCTAATGTGGGGCTAGACGGGCCATAGACAGGCAGCCTGGCAAATGTGAGACGTGGCCTGTGTTAGGAAGAGAATGGCTGCGCGCTAATGTGGGGCTAGACGGGCCATAGACAGGCAGCCTGGCAAATGTGAGACGTGGCCTGTGTTATGAAGAGAATGGCTGCGCGCTAATGTGGGGCTAGACGGGCCATAGACAGGCAGCCTGGCAAATGTGAGACGTGGCCTGTGTTAGGAAGAGAATGGCTGCGCGCTAATGTGGGGCTAGACGGGCCATAGACAGGCAGCCTGGCAAATGTGAGACGTGGCCTGTGTTAGGAAGAGAATGGCTGCGCGCTAATGTGGGGCTAGACGGGCCATAGACAGGCAGTCTGGCAAATGTGAGACGTGGCCTGTGTTAGGAAGAGAATGGCTGCGCGCTAATGTGGGGCTAGACGGGCCATAGACAGGCAGCCTGGCAAATGATGTAATCTCTCGTAATTATATTTCTCTTGCTTCGTTTTTCGGCTGCCGAAAATAGAAACATTGACGTTATTCTGTGCCCGGTTTGTATTAAAATGGTAGCAGAATGAGTGTTTACATTCAGTTTGCGTAGGCCGGAAACACAAGGGAAGAATTAATTAATTATGTTTTAATTCTGTGTAATTAGGAGGCGAATTCTGTTATAAATATACTTCGTCTTGCTTAAAACATATTTTTTTATCAAAAATTGCAGAGAAATTGGCACTTCATTATAGCAGAAAAAACACGTTAAAGAATTAATTTTTAGCCAACTTTTATATAATTTCTTTTTTATACCTATATTGTATTATTTTTTTCAATTTCACTGTTCTCCTTTTTATAGCAGTTTTGTCATTTATTGTTGTGTTGTCTTAATTGCTATTTTTTTGATTTATTTCGGTGTTTTTATTATGTATTCAGTGTGTACTCTTAAGTGGTATTTAATACATATATTGTCCTTCTAAAATCAGTTTTATATCTGAGCTAACAAATAGAAATTTGTTAAATACTCTATTTTGCAGGTTATTTGACATTGATTAACGGTGTTTATAATGACTCAATTAATTTTTTTTTATTCAAGAAAAACTTAAATTATTCTAAAGTTTCAAAGAATCGTAGAAAATAATATTTTTGAAATCAATAATTCCGATTCACAATTAAAATAAGACTTGCAATAAGAAACAGTGAAATAGTGAAATAACAAGCAACTGGTTCACAATCGACGACTAGTTGCTTATTTCAGTAGTCAAAACGGTGCCTTAATTGTGTACTTACTATTATTGACTACAACAGCAGCAAAATATCCGGTACCACTGTTTTTGTTTTGATTTCCGTAGTTGACCTTCTCATATGGCTCTTCTGCGTTCTGATTGGTTCGTCATAAGGTGCATCATGGGAAGTTGAAATAAGAAATGGAATTGATTCAATTCTTATGACTATTTCAATCCCCTGTGACGGTTGTGAACCACATCATTGTTATTGTATGTTCCAATTCGCTTAAACCTTATTGCTATTTCACTAAACCAACTCTTATTTCAATTGTGAACCTTGCTTAAAGACATGGAAGCAGGTGAGTAGTAAATAAATAAATTCACATTTAGAGTCGACCTACTCAGAAACGAAACTGATTTTCAGTGGGGGACTTTAATTTAAACTGGCCAAACCAACCCTGTATGCTCCGAACACCATCGATGAGTGAGCGATAACCAATAAAAGATCGATATTTCAAATACAAAACATATGAATCAGTGATTGGACAGTGCGAACACCTGCGGACAAATGTCAGAATCAACAAGGCCGATTCAGAACAACTTATTGAGTGCTTCGTTGCTATGACGGCTCCAAAGTCGTAATGGAACTAAAAAACCTTCTGCCTGAACCGGGATTTCAACACGGGACCTTCTGCATTGGAAGCAGGGATGCTAACCACTGGACCGACGAGCCACCTAAAAGTGAATTGGTTCATCAATGGGATTTGTTATTTATAATCTTGGAATTCGTTGGTAGTTTCTTAATAAAAAGAGGGTAAAAGAGTAATTTCGTCAAATTCAAACACGTTTTGTTTTTCGGACATCAAAGTACGTAAAACGATATCTGCACAGTAAACAAAATGAAAGACAATTTGTTGCCAGAACAACAGAATTTATCGTAGAGAATCTATTAATTCGGTGTTGAACCAAAACTAGTACCTCGTTTAATATTCGCACGGGAAAATGTATGTCCTTCTATTTGAGCAAACATATAGACAAAATAGAAACATCCTGAACAGATCACTTTGTACCCATGTCAACCCGCGTCCAGTTTCAAATAAGTTTCATTCATTCAAAGTGGTGACCCAACTATTAAAACATTATTTTTGTTTTTTGTTTTTTCACATGAATAACGGACAACCGTGCATTTGTCACGACTGCGAGTCGGCTTTATACTTTTTAATGAACGGTCGCGCATGTTGACGCGAAACACATTTTAGCGAATGATGTACTTTGTATTCACATGATAAAACCCACGCGTACTCATTTTGAACTTCATTCCTAATTGAATTGTGATAGTTTTTTTTTTTATTAAATGCCAGCGTTGAGGCCGAAGTCGATTATGTGCTGGTTTGGTAGTTCATGGCGCCAGCGTTACAGGTTCCAATACTGGCTCATCTTCATATTATGTGTTGGTCTGGTAGTTCATGGCGCCAGCGTTACAGGTTCCAATACTGGCTCATCTTCATATTATGTGCTGGTATGGTAGTTCATGGCGCCAGCGTTACAGGTTCAAATACTGGCTCATCTTCATATTATGTGCTGGTATGGTAGTTCATGGCGCCAGCGTTACAGGTTCAAATACTGGCTCATCTTCATATTATGTGCTGGTCTGGTAGTTCATGGCGCCAGCGTTACAGTTTCAAATACTGGCTCATCTTCATATTATGTGTTGGTCTGGTAGTTCATGGCGCCAGCGTTACAGGTTCCAATACTGGCTCATCTTCATATTATGTGCTGGTATGGTAGTTCATGGCGCCAGCGTTACAGGTTCAAATACTGGCTCATCTTCATATTATGTGCTGGTATGGTAGTTCATGGCGCCAGCGTTACAGGTTCAAATACTGGCTCATCTTCATATTATGTGCTGGTCTGGTAGTTCATGGCGCCAGCGTTACAGTTTCAAATACTGGCTCATCTTCATATTATGTGTTGGTCTGGTAGTTCATGGCGCCAGCGTTACAGGTTCCAATACTGGCTCATCTTCATATTATGTGCTGGTCTGGTAGTTCATGGCGCCAGCGTTACAGGTTCCAATACTGGCTCATCTTCATATTATGTGTTGGTCTGGTAGTTCATGGCGCCAGCGTTACAGGTTCCAATACTGGCTCATCTTCATATTATGTGCTGGTCTGGTAGTTCATGGCGCCAGCGTTACAGGTTCTAATACTGGCTCATCTTCATATTAAGTGCTGGTATGGTAGTTCATGGCGCCAGCGTTACAGGTTCCAATACTGGCTCATCTTCATATTATGTGCTGGTATGGTAGTTCATGGCGCCAGCGTTAGTGGTTCAAATACTGGCTCATCTTCATATAATGTGCTGGTCAGGTAGTTCATGGCGCCAGCGTTACAGGTTCAAATACTGGCTCATCTTCATATTATGTGCTGGTATGGTAGTTCATGGCGCCAGCGTTACAGGTTCCAATACTGGCTCATCTTCATATTATGTGTTGGTCTGGTAGTTCATGCCGCCAGCGTTAGTGGTTCAAATACTGGCTCAACTTCATATTATGTGCTGGTCTGGTAGTTCATGGCGCCAGCGTTACAGGTTCAAATACTGGCTCACCGACTTCATATTATGTGTTGGTCTGGTAGTTCATGGCGCCAGCGTTACAGGTTCCAATACTGGCTCATCTTCATATTATGTGCTGGTCTGGTAGTTCATGGCGCCAACGTTAGTGGTTAAAATACTGGCTCATCTTCATATTATGTGCTGGTATGGTAGTTCATGGCGCCAGCGTTACAGGTTCAAATACTGGCTCATCTTCATATTGTGTGTTGGTCTGGTAGTTCATGGCGCCAGCGTTACAGGTTCAAATACTGGCTCATCTTCATATTATGTGTTGGTCTGGTAGTTCATGGCGCCAGCGTTACAGGTTCCAATACTGGCTCATCTTCATATTATGTGTTGGTCTGGTAGTTCATGGCGCCAGCGTTACAGGTTCCAATACTGGCTCATCTTCATATTATGTGTTGGTCTGGTAGTTCATGGCGCCAGCGTTACAGGTTCAAATACTGGCTCAACTTCATATTATGTGTTGGTCTGGTAGTTCATGGCGCCAGCGTTACAGGTTCAAATACTGGCTCATCTTCATATTATGTGTTGGTCTGGTAGTTCATGGCGCCAGCGTTACAGGTTCAAATACTGGCTCAACTTCATATTATGTGTTGGTCTGGTAGTTCATGGCGCCAGCGTTACAGGTTCAAATACTGGCTCAACTTCATATTATGTGCTGGTCTGGTAGTTCATGGCGCCAGCGTTACAGGTTCAAATACTGGCTCAACTTCATATTATGTGCTGGTCTGGTAGTTCATGGCGCCAGCGTTACAGGTTCAAATACTGGCTCATCTTCATATTATGTGCTGGTCTGGTAGTTCATGGCGCCAGCGTTAGTGGTTCAAATACTGGCTCATCTTCATATTATGTTCTGGTCTGGTAGTTCATGGCGCCAGCGTTAGTGGTTCAAATACTGGCTCATCTTCATATTATGTGCTGGTCTGGTAGTTCATGGCGCCAGCGTTAGTGGTTCAAATACTGGCTCATCTTCATATTATGTTCTGGTCTGGTAGTTCATGGCGCCAGCGTTAGTGGTTCAAATACTGGCTCATCTACATATATCAACCATCTCATCGTCTTGATTAAAAGCGTTCCCAAAATATCAGACGTGAATTCCATATATCATAACCA
This sequence comes from Isoperla grammatica, assembly GCA_945910005.1. Classification (NCBI taxonomy): domain Eukaryota; kingdom Metazoa; phylum Arthropoda; class Insecta; order Plecoptera; family Perlodidae; genus Isoperla; species Isoperla grammatica. Next base: position 52,982,241 of record OX246739.1, on the reverse strand, counting down.
TTATTAACATAACATAGTTCAGTGGCATAGTGGCATCATCATTTAATGTTTGTGAAGTAGATACACAGTTCATTACAATTGTTTCTAGTTCTACTTTTCACTTCCCTTTCTTTCAAAATAGTTCGACTCGGCACTATGTGAAGTCTTCTCGATTAACTCTTGGATTCCTACTTATGGTTTTAAGTATGTATATTCTTGTTAGTGGTTCTTTTGAACTTTCTCGGTACGATGTGAAGGTATATTCATACATGTTTTTAGGATAATTATATCAAGTATGTTCAATGGAGATTAATAGAATTATCTTTAGCGCTGTTACACAACACTGGAAAAAATATAGAATAAATAACAACTTATTGTAAACGTTTAAGATTTCTCTTTTTTAAACCATCTTTATTTTTACTATAGTTATTATAATTATAATAGATAAGCATCCATGCTCTTTAATTAAATTTAATGTTTCAACACATAATGATGAAACAAAATATAGAAAATAAACAAAATACGCTGGCTTCTTAATGAACATGTTTTGCTAGATTGCTAATTTTACAACTTAACAACAATTAAATATCAACATGAACAAAAACTGCTTTAATGGTTTTCTCTCTGTAATAAGTATAGCTAGCTTAAAAAATAGTAACGCATAAAATAGAAATGTAATGAATGTTTTCTCTTGACGTTGTCCTTGACAGCTGCCAATAGAGGAATTCTCTATTACAGGCCGACACATGTGTTATGCCGGGTTGTGTGTAGACAACGGACTCCTATAATAATCGCGCATAATTTATTCAATACGAAGTGGGAAGTGACTGAGTTGATCATACATTGAGAACACGTTCGAGGTTAATTATCTAACTTACCAATTGTAATACTACGCCTTCTTATCAGATAATTGCTTTCACGAAACAGGTTGTTTCAGATGAAATTAGTTGAAAGCAGAGGGGCCTGGAGAAGAAGAGCAACACACGAGTTACGTTGAGCACCCATGGCCTAGGATATGTATGTTTAAAAACACTTTTAAAAGCCTGTCGATTATTTTTAATAGTTTAATTATTTATTAAATACAGGGAAATAAACGAGAAATTTGAAGGTGTGTGCCCACAGTTTAACATCTTGTTTTGTTTAACGGTTAATTTTGAATTGGCTTTCATGTGACAAACTCTCTCCCTCCCCCCCTCCCTCACTCTCTCTCTCTGTCTGTCTGTCTGTCTGTCTGTCTGTCTGTCTGTCTGTCTGTCTGTCTGTCTGTCTGTCTGTCTGTCTGTCTGTCTGTCTGTCTGTCTGTCTGTCTGTCTGTCTGTCTGTCTGTCTGTCTGTCTGTCTGTCTGTCTGTCTGTCTGTCTGTCTGTCTGTCTGTCTGTCTGTCTGTCTGTCTGTCTGTCTGTCTGTCTGTCTGTCTGTCTGTCTGTCTGTCTGTCTGTCTGTCTGTCTGTCTGTCTGTCTGTCTGTCTGTCTGTCTGTCTGTCTGTCTGTCTGTCTGTCTGTCTGTCTGTCTGTCTGTCTGTCTGTCTGTCTGTCTGTCTGTCTGTCTGTCTGTCTGTCTGTCTGTCTGTCTGTCTGTCTGTCTGTCTGTCTGTCTGTCTATCTGTCTGTCTGTCTGTCTGTCTGTCTGTCTGTCTGTCTGTCTGTCTATCTGTCTGTCATTGGGAAAGTTTATAATTTCCTTGTTCATTGTTTAACTACATTTTGATGCGCGATTAAACGATATTTGCATATCTGTGCCTGCGTTATGGCCTTGGACGACTGGTGTTTGTCCGGAAAAACATTATTTCTACATTTCAGTTTGGTATCTGGGCCAGAGCAATTACTGAATGTACCTAGTCATTGTTCTAATTTATCTGTTCCCGCGTACACTGCCAACTGTTTGATGTATCTTGTCATAACTTTCTGTCATGTTTCAACCATGTCGTGCATAATGATCACGACCAAACTATTATGACAACAGTGACAACGGTCTTGGTTACAAGCTTATTTAGGCATATTACCAACCTTGGAAAAATGTGTAGTGTGAAAGATCTAATCATACGCTAAGCGTATTCCGGGTGTTTCAATATTTGCAGCTACGAAAGAGGGTGGCTTCGTGACAAACGGGTAACAACGATGGGGGGGGGCAATTAACCCCCCCACTCTACTCTCTGACCCCCACTCATCTAGTCCCAACATTAATGTGACTATTTGTGTGAATCAGCCTATTTATACAAACAAACATGTCAAAAAAACGGCATTATTTAAAGGTATTGACAGTTTTTGTCAAGCCTTGGAGCCTTGCTTTCGAACTGTTCAACCTGTTGCAGGAGAGGAGTTGGTAGATACGATACGAGCACCAATTTACGTTAGTTGGGGTTCTGGGCCCACATTCACAAAGGTGCGTTAGTGCTAAGACATCCTAGTTTAGGCAAATCTTAGTGATATAAATCACGCATCCATCGTCCCACAATGAGAAAAAATATAGAAAAAATATCAACAATCCAACTAATAATATTTTATTTGTGAATGTGTACTAATACCCTGAGATGGTTTATCTTGATTTATCTAGCTCGGATTTGCATAACTTACGAGTTAGGCATCTTTGTGAATCCACGCCCTGAGTTTTTAAATATGTATTGTATAGTTACAAAATAAAACTGATCAACTACAGTATATATGTACCAGATACTTAACCTAAAACTAAATGTTTTAAAAAATGTGTTTATATTCATAACCTTCCCCCCCCCCCCCCCCCACTTAAATCAAAGTTGTGAAGCGCCTGCTTCGTGAGAAGCTCTAATTATTCGGTACGCTACTGGCTAAGTTTCCGCCACATCCTGGCCCTGAATCCTGACTGATTTTGTTTCTGAGTTTAGAGTATTCTTCTAGTAATAAATTGAATGCTTGGATGATGAGTCCTTCAAACCAACCCTGCGGCATCAGTACCCAACACTCTCATGCCGTAATTATCTTGTTAGTCACCTAAAGAAGTCACATCATGTAGATCTAATGTGCGCCCACAGCGAGGATTCATACGACGAGGTGGAATTACCTACTTGAACGTAAATTCCATCTAGAAGAGAAACAAATGCGTCTAATTTAAAAGGTAAAGTGAGCAACTGACGTTTCATTGATAAATATATGTACTCTAATATTTAAAAGAAACCGATTAGGGTCTAACTGACCTGTCACTGATAACTATTTTATGTAGGACTATGATAAAATACTAAATTTAGAAATTGATAATTAACAATTCAGATGTTCCCCATATGCAAATGTTTAACAGCGGAAAATACATTTAGGTTGGAATTCATAGTCGGCCCCTACACCTAGGGGCACCCATTGTTGCTATGGATTTGTTTTGTTTATGGGAAATAACATGCAAACAATTGTTACCTTGGTAACAATGGGCGCCCCTAGGTGTAGGGGCCGACTATGAATTCCAACCTTAGGCTTATTATATTAATATAAGGAAACACATTTAGTTTTGAAGATATTTGAACAATTTGCGATCACAATATTTCGATATTGTTATTGTGTGGTAAAATGTTTGGTTCATCTCAGTTAAAGATAAATATTAAATAGCCACTTGGCCGCATTACCTGATAGGCCGCCTGATTGCTAACTTTCAAACAAGGCTCAACCGCGTCGACATTCTAATTATATGTCAGGTGATAATAATAATAATCTTTAGGAGTATCAAGTTGTGCCAACTACTTGGCATTCAAGTTTACGTGCATTTCCAATTCATAATCCGCATACTAATTACCAACCTAAGAAAATTACTACGTTAAGTTTTCGTATGGCAAGGCAAGGTGTTAAGAACAGTTAAAACATACCTTAACATAATTACTATTCCCGTCTATCATATTATAAACATACGGAAAAAGACACCTGTACTCATTAAATAATTATTCCATAAACTGGTTTTATTTTTGACTCTACTTTGATGTCAACGAGGAAATTATTTTTGATTGCCGTCTGGGCGTTCGTCTGCCTCCGACTATGAATAATAAAATTATCTTGAGCTTACTGAAAGGGGCGTGGCAGCTGTAAAGGATGCCGGTATCGCCTCCTCTTTAAAACTAAAACGAAAAAGAAAAGCCATTGCAATCGTACTGTGTATATTTATCATACAACTCTGCAACAATAAAAACACAAACAAGGGAATCATATCCACTGTAACACGTCTACGTATGTAACTATACGTGTCTTGTTTGCTACGAATAGAAAATAGTTTACAACGATGTGTATACTTATGATATTCTTTAAGATCCCCGCTGGTCTTCAATTACTTCTTAGGTATCAACAGTTCAACTGCAGCTCACGATGCTTCAAGCACACTTGCATCGTCATGCACAAGTAGAGGTAATGCTTGTAAATTGTAATGTTAATCATTCATGTATGTCTAGTAAAACACTTGGGCTTTCAACAGTTCAACTGCAGCTCACGATGCTTCAAGCACACTTGCATCGTATGCACAAGCAGGGATAATGCTTGTAATGTTAAACATTCATGTATGTCTTATAAAACACTTGGGCTTTCAACAGTTCAACTGCAGCTCACGATGCTTCAAGCACACTTGCATCGTATGCACAAGCAGGGGTAATGTTTGTAATGTTAAACATTCATATATGTCTAATAAAACACTTGGGCTTTCAACAGTTCAACTGCAGCTCACGATGCTTCAAGCACACTTGCATCGTATGTACAAGCAGGGATAATGCGTGTAATGTTAAACATTCATGTATGTCTAGTAAAACACTTGGGCTTTCAACAGTTCAACTGCAGCTCACGATGCTTCAAGCACACTTGCATCGTATGCACAAGCAGGGGTATTGCTTGTAATGTAAACATTCATGTATGTCTAGTAAAACACTTGGGCTTTCAACAGTTCAACTGCAGCTCACGATGCTTCAAGCACACTTGCATCGTATGCACAAGCAGGGATAATGTTTGTAATGTTAAACATTCATGTATGTCTAGTAAAACACTTGGGCTTTCAACAGTTCAACTGCAGCTCACGATGCTTCAAGCACACTTGCATCGTATGCACAAGCAGGGGTATTGCTTGTAATGTAAACATTCATGTATGTCTAGTAAAACACTTGGGCTTTCAACAGTTCAACTGCAGCTCACGATGCTTCAAGCACACTTGCATCGTATGCACAAGCAGGGGTAATGTTTGTAATGTTAAACATTCATATATGTATAATAAAACACTTGGGCTTTCAACAGTTCAACTGCAGCTCACGGTGCTTCAAGCACACTTGTATCGTCATGCACTGGCAGGAGTAATGCTTGTAATGTAAACATTCATGTATATCTAATAAAACACTTGGGCTTTCAACAGTTCAACTGCAGCTCACGATGCTTCAAGCACACTTGCATCGTCAAGCCTCTAATAAAACACTTGGGCTTTCAACAGTTCAACTGCAGCTCACGATGCTTCAAGCACACTTGCATCGTCAAGCCTCTAATAAAACACTTGGGCTTTCAACAGTTCAACTGCAGCTCACGATGCTTCAAGCACACTTGCATCGTCATGCACTGGCAGGAGTAATGCTTGTTATGTTAAACATTCATGCATGTCTAATAAAACACTTGGGCTTTCGTGTCCCACGTGTTAATGGTTATAAAATAATGAGATGCATTTTTGGGAACTGCTTCGGTTCTACTAATCCATCTAGTAAACAAGTAACTGTTATGACAATTTCTATCGCATAACCTACCTATAAATATACACAATTTTATTACTGTAGTGTCATCAATTTCATGCAGCCATCTTGAGCCCACTTACGTTTGGCCTCTAACCTGCAGCAATGTGTAAATATCGTTGCGAAACGTCATTGGGAAAACCGACATTTCATATGAAGTACGGTAACCCACATACATTGCAACTTCACCTGTCAACGAGGAGCGTATGTGATGGACAACACAAATTACCATTGACGTGAGCGCATGGTACGAATGATTGACGAACTATGGGTGGAAGCCACAAAAATGTTTTCAACCTTTCCCGTAATGTTTGATGAAATTTACATAGCGTCAATGAATACCGGTAAAATTAATCTTTGTTTGTCACGAATTATATTAATATTGACAGCTAAATTGTTGAAGGTGGAATCGAACTGTAACGAGTTGAATGTATAGATAGATAGAATAGAATGATTTTCCTTATTTTGTAAACTATTCTTGCAGGTGAAGTCAAAAACTGTAACTGGTGGAAGTCTCCACGGTTAGAACTTTCCTAATGTTGTGTTGTTGATAACCTGTGAGCTGTTACTAGTCTACCAGTTCATTTATTTGTTTCATTGTAGTCCTGCTGGCTTGCAGGAAGCCTTTTAGAAATACTTGCATATTTTCTTACTTTTACAAAATGGTTACCTAAGTTAAAATAAACGGGAACCATTTGGGTGAAGCCAACGTCAAAATGTGCAATAATATATCTTTGAGATTGAGCTCTCTATCACCCTACCACGCTTAGAAACGGACCTACGCTGTTCCTCGCGATCACCAAGTTCTGATGTCATAATGCGCCGTTACTCGTGATCACCAGGTTCTGACGTCATAATCCGCCGTTACTCGTGATCACCAGGTTCTGACGTCATAACCCGCCGTTACTCGTGATCACCAGGTTCTGACGTCATAACGCGCCGTTACTCGTTATTACCAGGTTCTGACGTCATAATGCGCCGTTACTCGTTATTACCAGGTTCTGACGTCATAATGCGCTGTTCCTCGCGATCACCAGGTTCTGACTTCATAACGCGCCGTTACTCGTGGTCACCAGGTTCTGACGTCATAATGCGCCGTTACTCGTTATTACCAGGTTCTGACGTCATAATGCGCTGTTCCTCGCGATCACCAGGTTCTGACTTCATAATGCGCCGTTACTCGTGATCACCAGGTTCTGACGTCATAATCCGCCGTTACTCGTGATCACCAGGTTCTGACGTCATAATCCGCCGTTACTCGTGATCACCAGGTTCTGACGTCATAATGCGCCGTTACTCGTTATTACCAGGTGCTGACGTCATAATGCGCCGTTACTCGTTATCACCAGGCTCTGACGTCATAATGCGCCGTTACTCGTGATCACCAGCTGTACTGACGTCATAATGCGCCGTTACTCGTGATCACCAGGTTCTGACGTCATAATGTGCCGTTACTCGTTATCACCAGGTTCTGACGTCATAATGCGCCGTTACTAGTTATCACCAGGTTCTGACGTCAACTCTTTAAACAATCATTTTATAATCTTTATATATCTTTTTATATTTGATGGGTCTCCTCTACTATGTTATACAACTAATAATATCTACGTTTTTAATAATTTAAAGCTACTTAGAAAAACGAGTTTTTCGACGTCAACATTTTTATCATAAACGTACAGTAAACACATTTTGGAAACCAATAACAGAAGAGTATAACTGTTATGGTGATACCAATGAAGAGGGTTGACCCTATAATCTGCACTTTGCCACGACACACGTGCTGCGTAGTCCGGTTTTACTACGGTCAGCAGAATTACCTTTGGCTGACGTGGCTGTTTGCCAATATCCCTTGTGTCCTGCGAAATATATCATAGACCAGGCGGGATTGATTTTGTGTTGGGGAAGCATTTCGTCTAAACAAATCGTGGGAGTTTTATCCTCATTTTGAAGGCAACAGCAAAGGAGGTTTTCAGAAAATTTCCTTTAATATGTGAAGTACAATTTCATAGAAAGCAAGTCCGATAGATAGATAAAACATTTATAAATCTTTAGCATATAGAAACAAAGTGCTTAGTGCTAAGCGTTACCTCCACTTTGTCAATGTAGTAAATATAAACATAGTAATATGTTATACTATCAACAAAAACTAAAACGAACCAGATCATGGCTATGTCCTGTGTTTGTATTCAATGCATTTACTTGCTACAAATACATAACTGAAGCCAAATGCTACAGCCGGAGGTATAACACATGAAAACGTAACATGGTAGATGATAAATAGATATATCCTAACATGCATTGCATATTGCATACTAAGATATACACAATACAGGAGCACAGACAATAAAACAAATAGTGAACGAAGACCAGTAAATTAGAATAACCTATGATAAATCTTACGATACAAAAGGGAATGCTCATCGTTTCTCTGTTTCGTTGTAATAAATAAGGAGCAACGTTATTGATACAAAAATAGTTTTATTTCGTATTCTAGGAAAAACATATGAATAAATAACATTCATCTGAAAATGGCATACTTCGTTGTGGCGGGAAAAACAGGGCATTACATCATATAGTTTTAGAGGTCATCTGGTTCCCATGGATTATTTATCACAGAATTTGTGATAATGGAAGTTGAATTGCCCAAAACACAATAAGCGTCCACAAAACAATTGATGATGTGTCTTACTATTTGTGATCTACACAGTTGACTAACTCATTCAAGTAACACATTCTTTAACTAGTCCCAACGTAGACCTCAGATCCTCATCTACTTCCCATTTCACGCACGCTGTTTTAACGAAAATCAACAGATACCTGGCGTTCTTTCCCACACTTGTAAATGCAGTATTCCGGCCTCATTTAAAGTCACACCCGCTATATTAGGAATTTCTAGATAACCAATCGAAGGTCGCAAATTATCTACAATTGCAGTCCTGTTTCAATTAGATAGTACGAACTAGAAAAGTAGTACAATGAAGTTAGTAGTATCGGACTAAGCTGTTTTTTAACTCGTAAGCATAAGAATACTTTTGGAGCAACTTTAGAAAACGAATTCTAAGTTGTCTAAGTTGCTTGATTGGTCCAGGTGAGCAACCCAAGTTCACCTTTTAATAATTAGCAACAGTCTTCGTGCCGGAGTTTTAAGATGTCATGGTCGACCACTATTTACTCTAAAACTATAGTAAAACTAGAAAAGGTTCTTAAAATATTACCATTTACTTTGTACAAAAATTACTTGCATGAATGGGCTAGGTACATTTATAACCAATGTGTTCCAAAAGAATATTTACATTTTCAACAGGTTATTTGATTTTTTTCGTCGAAAAATTTCAACGAAATTAATTTATTTGAATAATTTTAAAATGTGTATATTATTTCTAACGTTAAGCTGTGGTATAGGTGCTGTCAGACGGCGGCGTGACTAAACCCACCGGTCGACAGCCTATTGTATCAGGGTAGCAGCATATTGTATCAGGGTAGCAGTATATTGTATCAGGGTAGCAGCATTGTGACGTCGGTCTCACACGCATGCGCGCGACAGTATCTCTTGTATAGGTGCTAGAATGTCAGACGGCGGCGTGACTAAAACCACTGGTAGACAGCATATTGTATCAGGGTAGCAGCATATAGTATCAGGGTAGCAGCATTGTGACGTCGGTCTCACACGCATGCGTGCGACAGTATCTCTTGTATAGGTGCTAGAATGTCAGACGGCGGCGTGACTAAAACCACCGGTAGGCAGCATATTGTATCAGGGTAGCAGCATATTGTATCAGGGTAGCAGCATTGTGACGTCGGTCTCACACGCATGCGTGCGACAGTATCTCTTGTATAGGTGCTAGAATGTCAGACGGCGGCGTGACTAAAACCACCGGTAGGCAGCATATTGTATCAGGGTAGCAGCATATAGTATCAGGGTAGCAGCATTGTGACGTCGGTCTCACACGCATGCGCGCGACAGTATCTCTTGTATAGGTGCTAGAATGTCAGACGGCGGCGTGACTAAAACCACCGGTAGGCAGCATATTGTATCAGGGTAGCAGCATATAGTATCAGGGTAGCAGCATTGTGACGTCGGTCTCATACGCATTCGTGCGACAGTATCTCTTGTATAGGTGCTAGAATGTCAGACGGCGGCGTGACTAAAACCACCGGTAGGCAGCATATTGTATCAGGGTAGCAGCATTGTGACGTCGGTCTCACACGCATGCGCGCGACAGTATCTCTTGTATAGGTGCTAGAATGTCAGACGGCGGCGTGACTAAAACCACCGGTAGGCAGCCTACTTTGTAATTACGTCGGTCTCATCATCTATACCTGGTTAGAAAGCATAATATCGTGCTGACACTTTATCACGGGTGATTATCCTGGTGCCCCTGGCACTCAGATCTTGAGTCATGACAGCTTGGGAGTTGGCGCTGACGGGACGGGACAGGCCCCGGAAACCAGGTAAACTGGGTGCGATGTAAGGTACCCGGAAACCACACGCCAGGTAGATGAAGTAATCTGGGTGCCTTGTAAGATACCAAGGAAGGTCAGGTAAATAATTTATTGAGATTCCGCGTTATGATAGCGAGACTATCTTGTTTTCTACGTGTAATGCACGCTTCTGATTGGTGGTTACTATGGAGAGAACCAGTTAGTCTCTGACTTAATATTTAGCTTGGCGTCATAATACCGGGCCCAAGTGGAAGAGAGTCGTCTGGTTAATTTTGTAATTTATAAAATTTGTTTCGAAAATTTCAAATAAGTATGTGGAGAAATCTTTACGGTAATGCAGTCGACAATAATACCTTCAATAAATATTTGTCAGTTACAGGAATTTTTTAATAAAATCTGCTAAAAATAAAAACAATGAATAAATAACAAATAGTTAAATAAATATTAAATATAACTAAACTTATATTACAGTAAAATGTCAAATAAACAGACAAAAAAGCAACAATTATTAAAAACCTTAAAGGCCCGTCTACATCCACTTAGCGTACGTAACTTCCAGAAATTAGCGAGTTGGCCATATTGAATTTACATGTAACCATGCACATTGAAATTAGGAAAATTAACGTACGTTTCACGACGCGAAAAGTTGATTCAACTCCAACTTTTTTCCAATTTCTAGAATTTGGTTAATTGGCGCATGCGCAATAGAGAGCAAAATTACCATCAGTTTACATTGTTTCTTTATCGAAGTGTCAAACCAAACCACATTACAACATTTCTATACATTTCTATTTTGAAAATAAATCTTCAAAACAAACAAGAAACATTCAAAACTCTCACAACTTGGTTGCCCACAATTAAAAGTTTTAACTGGTGCGCAGTTAAACTATCGCCATACCTCGTTTTCTTCATAATGTTACAATTTTATTATTTTGACAGCTCCTTGTTTGTTTATCAGTTTGATTCATTTGTTGGCTCTGAAGCCAGTTGCAAGTTCGCTATTGGTGGGAAATTCGTGAGCTCTGATTGGTTTACGTTTACTTAAGAAAATTATCAACATTCGATGGGAACGGCTACCGTAATTTCTATAATTTTCTATAATTTTCACACGTACGCAAAGTGGATGTACACGAGCCTTAAAGGCCCGTCTAAATCCACTTAGCGTACGTAACTTCCAGAAATTAGCGAGTTGGCCATATTGAATTTTCATGTAACCATGCACATTGAAATTAGGAAAATTATCGTACGTTTCACGACGCGAAAAGTTGATTCAACTCCAACTTCTTTCCAATTTCTAGAATTTGGTTAATTGGCGCATGCGCAATAGAGAGCAAACATACCATTGTTTCTTTATCGAAGTGTCAAACCAAACCACATCACAACATTTCTATACATTTTTATTTTGAAAACAATTCTTCAAAACAAACAAGAAACATACAAAACTCTCACAACTTGGTTGCCCATAATTAAACTTTTTAACTGGTGAGCAGTTACTATCGCCATACCTCGTTTTCTTCATATAAGGTTGCAATTTTATTATTTTGACAGCTCGTTGTTTGTCAATCAGTTCGATTCATTTGTTACATTAGTTCGGCTGTGAAGTCAGTTGCAAGTTCCCTATTGGTGGGAAATTCGTGAGCTCTGATTGGTTTACGTTTACTTAAGAAAATTATCAACATTCGATGGGAATGGCTAACCTAATTTCTATAATTTTCTATAATTTTCACGCGTACGCAAAGTGGATGTACACGAGCCTTAAAGCTTAATGGCACGTGTACATCCACTTTGCGTACGCGTGAAAATTATAGAAATTACGTTAGCCGTTCCCATCGAATGTTGATAATTTTCTTAAGTAAACGTAAACCAATCAGAGCTCACGAATTTCCCACCAATAGGGAACATGCAACTGACTTCACAGCCGAACTACAACAATGTAACATTTGAATCGAGCTGATTGACAAACAACGAGCTGTCAAAATAATAAAATTGCAACATTATGAAGAAAACGCAAACTTGCAAGAAGCCTATATTTATTATTTTTTGAAGGTCCTTTGCCATTATTTGTAAAAAAATCAATTCAATAATGGATGACAATGTAGTTATGGGCTTATTAAAAGTGAGTCGTCCATTGCTGTTTTATTTCTCTATGATAGAAATGTTGTGATGTGGTTTGGTTTGACACTTCGATAAAGAAACAATGTAAGCTGTTCGTTTGTTTGCATGCGCCAATTAACAAAATTCTAGAAATTGGAAAAAGTTGGAGTTGAATCAACTTTTCGCGTCGTGAAACGTACGTTAATTTTTCTAATTTCAATGTGCATGGTTACATGGAAATTCAATATGGCCAACTCGCTAATTTCTGGAAGTTACGTACGCTAAGTGGATGTAGACGGGCCTTAATACTGATTCATTAAAGTAGAAAATAATTAAATTGCAGTAAAAAAGGACTAAGTAGGATATAAGAATTGGTACAGGTTACATCTGTGTGACTAACGCAAACTGCGCACTTGAGTGTGTATGTGTCTTGCTTCTCACTTATGTCTCATCTGCCTGGACCCACTCACTACTCAGAGGACGAGAACACTTTGTTGGTTCTTTGCAACCGTAATTCAGTGCGGCTCTCAGCAATTTTGATATATTCTTAAGACTAGTATTGGGATACGAATATCTCATTCATTATTGTTTCCAGAATGTTTAATTGCAATTGCTCTTTTTGTATGTGAATTTGTTTTAGAATGTACACCATCTTTACATGATGAGCTTCTATTCACATGATTAAATGGGTCAAGTGGTATAGTTGGATTGTTTCTGAGGAATATCAAAGGACGGTTAGTATAAGGTTTAATCCCAGAGTCAACATTAAATCAGATCACCTGTGCCACCGTCAACCCACCACTCCTTAGGACCCAGTGCCGGGATGCTGGTACCTGAATCGAACCGGCGACGTCCCGAATGAGAGTTTCGTGTTATTAGCTCTGAGACACTTCTATCGAAAAATGCTACTTCATATAAATATTACTTTCATGCTATAGGGTGTAATCATATCATGGTAGATCTTTAGATTCAGCCAGGTTTCTTAAAAAAGTTCTTGACATTTTTCAAAACTAGAACATTTATTAAATTCTCAGTAAAATCTGTGATTGTTGAGCCAAGCGCATTTCATATTCGTAAAGTTAATAGAATACCTTGTTGTTGTCAGCAAAATCCTTTCGCTATTTCATTTTCTAGATTATTGTATAAATGCCTCCCCTCCCCTAAGCCATCGCATCATTGGAATTCTGGTTATGAATAATATCATATCTTGGGGGAGAAAGAAAGAACGAAAGAATGCGTTATAAGATTTTCTCATAAAGTTGTGGCTACAGTGGAATAAGTGAGTTGAGCTAGTTTTTCCCTTTCTGTGAGAATATTATGCATAAAAAGAGGCCACAGTGGACATTATTGGTGCTGCTGTTGTGCATGGCAATTGAAAAGCATTCATCACACTCCAAATGATCCACTCAAAGTGATCTACAAACCTTTTCTTTGATCGAAGAATTGGGTTCACTAACAGTTTTACACAATAAAGACTTCATGAACATTTTCCTTAGATAAAACTGGCTTTACCACGGTATCTAGTGGTTTCAGCGATGAACAATAAGACCATTTATTCTTCACCGATAGTACAAAACAAGTAGGTGGCATATCCTGGGGGCTGGGGGGGGGGGGGGGGGGCTGGATCCCTCCCTCCCCCCGAAATCCCAGCTTTAATTATACTCTGCAAATCATCTAAATTTACGCAAATAATGAAATAGATTTACTTATTAATTTCTCTGTTTCCTTGGTCAGGATACACTCCCATATAGTTGAAATTGTATGTGCTGTAACAATAGTAAATATATATATGTTGAAACTATTTTGGAATCGTATTTTGCGCCGTTGAAACCCGTTTCCTGATCAACAAAGCACCTTACCTTCTTCTAAAACACATTAAAACCACTACAAAATAAGGATTTCTAAAACATTGCCTGTGGTGCTATTGTCGGGGACATCCCCCCCACTGTCCCACACCCCTACTGTGTCTTTTGTTGAGAACCTTTTTACAGTTATGTTCTACTCGGGGTAGCCTTCCCCAAAATATATTCCTGCGTTCGCCACTGGATCAAAGTATTATTGTAGTATATATATCTAAAAGCAAACATGTTGGCTTGATAATATTGAGAACGGGCACCAGCGAAATGAGAGCTCTCATACACCAAGGGACTTTACCACACCGCAAAGAACTCGTGCACGTTACCAAGCTATCTGCTGAACGTTTTGAACAGGAATACATAATATAATATTCTCAATGGGGTAGAGAATGTATGGAATGTTTATAGATATAACTATGGTATCATGCACTTATACAGATTCAAATAAAAATAGCATGCGTTGTTTCCCGTGAAATCTTCTTGCTCTATTACTATTCTGTCTTGGAATCCTTCTTTATGTGTTTTTCTGGGACAGTTCCCACAAGACAACACACAGGATATGCAAATGTTTCAAAGCGAAGCTTTTACAGAATTTTTCTGTGTATTTTAAAAGCGAAAACATCAGAATACAGGTAAAAAGATGTATGCAAATTCGAACAGAGTATTGTTATTGTATGTCACGTGGCCATTGAGTATACGACAGAGGTCGAACGCCCCGAGATATTTGTTTGCGCGTCAACACCCTCACCACCAATCAGTTGGTACAACTATCCGCTAACAGGTAGCTCTGATTACGTGTGTCGAGCTGCCACGCGGACATTGAGTGCACTACAGTTCGTAAGGCACCGAGATTGGCCACTGATGGCGCTAGTGAAAACGAATGAAGCGCTCCAAGTGGCAAAGTCGCGCAACAACCTGCTGAAGCAGCGTCGTTCTTCCTACGTCAATAAAGGGAAATTGTGAAAATTGTTTAATTAAATATGGGTTTTAAAATTTTCGCGCAGATTATGAATCCCATCAGTAAATCTTAAAAAGGCAAGCCACCATTTTAATCAGGACACGTTTTAGTCGTAAAAACAACAAATAACACACAACAAACACAAACAAAACAAGACAATAAAAGCTAAAACAAAACACAAAACAAAACAACAATACAAAATAAATACACATCAACAATAAAAACGAAACAAACGTCAAACAAAAAACAAGATATACCACAATAATATCCAGCACTATTTTCAACCGCGGAATGAAATCTTCAGCAGTTTGTTGCTAAATTTGGCCACATACAGCGCTGTATGTACTAACACACGGTGCCTTGAGCTGTTTGTTTACGCGTCAACAATCCCCACCACCAATCAGTCGGTACAACGATCCGCTAACAGGTAGCGCTCATTACACTTCGATAATTTTCACGCATATATTGTTGCTAACATATTTCGAAACTAGCGCATAGTACGAATGAATGCACACAACTAAATCCAAAACTGAATTTAATTCATAATTTCATCAGACTGGTTTATGTAGAGCTTATCGTTTGACTCGTGGTAAGTGGGGTGATAATGAATGTAAGTGAAACGTACGTTGTAGCTCGCCAAGTGGATGGATGAAATGTGAGAAACCAACGCCTAGCGAGAACACCTAGATCTCTCACTTGAGGTGGGTTAGAGTCATAGACACCAATTAACGAATTCCTTTACCTGTCTTTCACTAGCACCACTTACACGTCATTCGATTATCACCTTGGTCAGTCTCACTTAACTAGTTATATAAGCTCTTTGAATATGTATATATTCTATATTATTTTAAATGTTTATTGTTCAATGTACACCTCTCTACAGTAAGATGTAGGACTAGTTTGTTTCGTTGTTGTGTTATTAATTGCTATTTTTTTTTTCTCTTCTGTGTTTGTACTATTTCTTCACTGTAAATTGTCTTTTTGTTTATATTTTACTGTCCTGTTTATTGAATGAGTTCTATAACTGAGTAGGATAGCCACTAAGTATATACAAAATTATGCGTAACACCCTTGTTTATAGTGCATATTGATAGACCAAAACTTATTCTTTTCAATATTATTTTGTTGTATTCAGGACACATATCCTTCATAAGGTTGGACATAAAGGGTACTTGGGGTAATAACTAGGGACTCCCTCTGAAATCAGGTTCCTTCAATTCCCTAACATTTCCAAGTACATCATTCAGGTTCCCTGTTCGATTTAGAATACTCATTGTGTCGGCACTTTGTCACTATATCGCTAGGATCACTTAAATGTCGCTAACAAAAAGATCCATGGCACGAGATGCAGCTAACAGTTATATGTTGCTTCTTCACCACGTGACCTTATTCAGTTAATATTATGACAGTGCCAGACTTCTTTCCCCGTGAGCCCATAGTAAGGAAGGAAAGATCAATGTCTGTGTACGGACAAGGACAATCTATGCATTCACACATACATTGAGCGATACTTGAGAAAAATCTTTGGTCGGAAATTGCTGGTGGTGTAAAGAAGTTTTCTAGCAAGTCACCTCTTGTACAAAAGTCGAGGAGCAAGAAACTCTGAGCCAAAACTGGGTCACTCATATTCGTTACGAACGAATTTTGAACTGAGAAATACCATCAATATAGTTTGGTGTTTTTGTGCTCTCATGTTTATGAACACCTATCAAAGGAAATATGTTTCCTATGAACTATTCTATTCGTTTCAATTCGTTTGTTATTAGTGTTTTACTTTATACTTCCTTCTTACACTTGACGGAATGTGAATATCTTACTCTTGCTCCACTTCTTACGATAAGCTGTCGAAACACTCCGTGGTTTCTTATTGCATTATGTTTAGTAAAGATTCTGCATTTATTCTATACCCCATTATTATGCATTTGGCCCTTACAATGCAGGAAGAAAGCGCATTCTATTGAACTTGTTTCTCAGCACATCCAAAGCAAGTTATTTGGGTTTCTTATTTCTTAACTGGCATAACTCAAACATTCTTTATCAATATGATAATTTTTAAGCTCAATCCAGCATTCTGACGACAATTTGTTGGGATATTTACTTCATGACGTAATTCCAGTAGGGACAATAACTGGATCATCTAAGGTCGTAATTCAATTGAGAACACATTTAATAATACAACAAGATTACACATTATATTGGATTTCAATGAAGATAAAGATCTCGGAGGTAGGCCAAATGTTTAGTGAAACGTTTGGTAGGGACTATGTTTTGAGGGCCAAATTAATCCTAAAGAACTAATTGAAGGGAAAAATTCTAGAAGTTCGCCAACATTGTAAAAAACACACATAATGTACGATATGCGTTGTAGTGGATGTGACATATGCAGAGAGTACATAGTTTCAATTCAACCGCATAACCTTGTATAGGGTGATCATCGCGCAACCTGCACCGTATTCTTCTACAACGCGTGAATGCCAATTATGTCCGTCCACCAATAAATGTGTTGCTTTAGCATTAGTGCCAGCAAGGCGTCACTAATCTCTCAACACTGTACGGGTTTTCGACACCTACGGCGGATTATCAGTCTCTTCTTTACTAGTTGGTTATTATGGGTTTACAACCTGTGGCTGTTGCGGTGTGAGATTAGCCGGGAAATGATACGCCTCACACTATTAATTTGCCGCAACTTTTCAAAGTCTGATTTATCTAATGAAAAAGCGATTTAATGTAACAGAAAAGCCGCATAAAGTTCGTAGTTTTTATCTTCCTGCTCTTTTATGTGGACTTCTTAATCGGATTAGTATATTTTAAATTTATGTATATCCACTGTGGTAATGAATATATTATTCTTTCTTATAATCGTTATGGAAATAAACATTCCTAAGCAGTTTTCTTAAGTTGTGTTGTGCATTTTATAAGTTTTGAATTGGAGCAAAAATCACTCAAAATTAGTTTATATTTTAGCCACATCTCAAAACGCTGCATAGCATTCGCTATCTTTATCCTCGTGATTTTTAGAACCTGTAAAACCATAGTGTCAATTTTTTTTTAGTAAGATGAAACTATGAAATTATAAATTATGAACGTACATATACCAATTCGATTAACAAAACGATGCTAAGAATAAATGCAATAATAATAGGTGAATTTCCTGATAATCGAAAAACGTTCATTTCCTGCAAAACAGTTTTCTAGAAAATCAGTGCACAATTTTTGGTGATGATGATCAACGTTTCCCCTGCAAAACCATTTTCACTTAACAAGTTCGGCCCAACTTCAAATCATATTGACAAACAACCATTTGCCCCGTCCTTACTTTAGTAAACTTTATACGAAGTTTAACTTAAACACATCTCACGCAAAAAGATAATTGTCTGGTAATTACTTAGGCTGTAACGGCTTCTTGTAAGAGGAACATGTTGTTCAAGTCCGTGCAATTTGATAGGCTATAGGCTAGGCTATATTTGGTAGCTGATACGAGTAGGTAACTACGCCTACCGACCTCAGATCCTCACCGCCTCGGTTGTGCACACTGTTTCAACGAAAACCAACAGATGCCTGGCGTTCTTTCACACATTCGTATAGACAATCTTGCTCGTATTCAAGTGCACAAACCTCAAGTCACGCTCACTACGTTTAAAATTCGAACTCCCAAGTCAGGTCGTGTCATATCCGATTCCCAATAATAATTTTAATAACCACAATGCTATTCAAACAGGTAAATTTAAAGTATTATATGAATTCATCTATAAATACAAATTATCTCCCAAAAAGTAATAATAACAAACTGAAATACTAGTAAAAACTATTCTTGTATCAATATTTGCAATGTCACTATTATAAGTAAAAATTTTACGCTGTAACAAAAATATTTCATTGCAATGCACCAAAATTAACCTGACATTGAGATTTACTGAACCTCCGCTAGGACAGTCTTGCAATCGTGTATGTCCTCTGATTTCACCAGGTGCAAACCTCGAGTGCGAATATAATAGACGTCCATCCATTGGTAAACCGCAAACCGCCCCTTCAATCGTGTTACAGTGTTACAGTCGCCACAGTTTCAAAGTGCATTCAAGTAGTGACGTCACTCGTGGCTCATACAGCGAAATTAGCCGTCAAATGTTGCTCAGTCTGACACACAAGAGTAATTTGCCACTTCTGACTCAATCTAACTCAATTTATTTCTAGATTTATTTTAATGTCTATGGACGTGGTATGTGAAGAAGTAAATAAAATTGACGAATTGAAGTAACATATTCAGTTATTCGCCCCTTGAGAAAAACAAACACTGCTAGGTTCTACTGGACAAACTATATCCTGGTGATGGGGGTGGTGCCCCCCCCCCCCCCCCCCACGATAAATGGGAGATCTGGCTTCAATTCTCCGTTCTGGATGTTTATTTTTTAAACTTCGTCCACATAGCGCATAGTAGATTTTCGTGCTTGATTTATGTACTTGCCAGAAATGTGACACAAATAATGAATTATAAGTTTATTAGGACAAGAGTATGCAAGTAAATTTGAGACATTTAAAGCAGTGTTTTCCAAATCTGACCTGCGGGTCGCCACCCAGAACTAGGCCGCGAGTTTGATCGAACGTGCAAAATATTATTTATAGCAAAACAACATATTATCGTTTTAAATGTCAGAACAGGCAATATCCAAGTCAAGCATTCGTGTTATATTCCTTTAAAATGAGAGACATCCTAGCAACTATTTTCCATCCATTTAATTAATTTAAATTTTTATTTTTTTTATTATCATGCTAGTGCATACGGTTTAAATGTAGATCGAGTCAGGTAAACTATTCAATTTAAGTTTTGTTCTTGACATTTTATTTGTCGGGTCGCAGATGTACTAAATCATTTTACTGGGTCGCGAAGGAAAACATTTGACAACCACTACTTTTAAGTACCTCACTCACATTTCCATTCCATGTATTTCTAAATGAAAATATTCTCTGGCATCTGAAAATGTAAGTCGATGTGGACCCTAATTGTAGTGAGTGCATCCTTTGACAAGTAGATTTATTTCTAATATCGGTGAATGTTCTTTACCGCGAGAAGGCCATAACGCCGTAGCTTTAAACAGATAGAAACTCGTTACACCCATTTACACAGATATGATAACGAAACTGTGTTAATTTCTAAGCAAGATTAGAATATATACTTCTATGTGAAAAGGGCAACAAAAATTCTGTACCTCTAAGTAAAGATACCGCGTTCAAATTACCATCTGGCGTGAGATGCATTTTGTAACTTCTTTTGTTATTTGATATATTGTTTTTTATCCTTCTTGAAATTATACTCAGTACTTGACCTCAATGTCCGAACAATATGTTAACATAATTTTTACCTCCTTCTTATAATCTCCGATCTACTTGATCAAGTGTAGTAAGTATCTTGTTCTCTAAACAACTAGCCTAGCTGTTCGTATGCGTCAGTTCCTGGTTGTGTGAACCTATCATGGTGTGAACCTACTAAGTCTAAAGAGAACCAGGTAGCCTATCTGTTTATGTAGATATATATATATATATATATATAAACGCCCGGTTATTATCAACAAACGAGATGACGCACAAAGACTCCCAACGATATGGAAGCCAATCCTGACCCCATTCCATGTGAAGCCAAGGCAAACACCACCTTCAGCAAGAACGAACGCCACCGCACCTGTGCATCCTCGGACAACATAATGGCCCAGCCCTCAAAATTAAAAAGAGTACCGCGCCGCCCCGCACCTCCACCTTCCACAGGAGTGGGATTACAGACTAGCTCAAGAACGCGCGCCTCTCGGCTCGGCTGACATTGACAATATAGTCAGTAGCTTTTGAATGAGAAGGACGTGATAGGGACTCGTGATCATGCCAGATGCAATTCTGGCGAAACGTCGAGCAATGGGTGACAGACTTCGGTCTGCACCAGTATACTCACACAAGTGGCCGAATATCCCGGAAGACAACAAATACATATATATATATATAATATTTTACTGTGTCTAACATATTTTGTATTTTCCTACATGTTGCCACAAATCCGAAATAAGAGAAGATAAATAAAAACACATAGGTATAACTTATTCTAAATATTTCAAAACGTATCCTGCATGTTCCTTTCTCCCTTTCTTCCAGTCTTCTGTCTTCGCCTTCCTTCTTTTTGATTCCTTTTCAGTGGATTGAAATGATGCACGATGCACTGATCTAGTCGCATCGCTCTGCTATAGTGTCCACACTATTGTCTCTGCCCGGAGTGAGGTTATGGTCTAAGCCTTGCGTATTTTATAATATAAAGAGTTCACTCTGTGTAAGTTCTAGCTTTGAAATAAGCTTCACTAAAGTTAGAGTGCATTAAGCAAAGTCAATACTATATTATCCCTGCATTGTTTTAATATCCTCTGCATCTAGAACTATTTAAAAGTTTCAATAGACAATACGAATACGATAACCAAACACACATCACGTACCGGTACTTGCTATGTTCACATAACCAGAAACTCACAAACTGATTCTAAGAGGTTATTCTTTGTTGTTTTACGACGTCCCGACAGCTAGATCACACGACATTGCCGTTGTAATCGCCTCTTACGATAGGCAGAGCTACCCTGGACTAATTCTACCCCACCCGAAAAGCTATTGGTAAATCATATATCTTGTATCATGTATCTTTATTATAACTATAACTATTACCCTTGATATGTGTGTTAGCGAGTATACACCCCCACTAATATGGTAATACTCGCATGAGAAAGCTACGATATGCTAGAGATGTGTACGGACGGACCCGTTTGCCCCTTCAACCGTAAATATTGTCCGTACAAGCGTAGCGCACAGTAGTCAAGTCAACACCCGGTAATATAGCTATCGTAATTCATTAGCGCCGGCTTAGCTGAACGCGCGGACGACTTCACGGATCAACTCATCAGATTTACACGGGGGCTAATTGCATCACATGTGTGTCTTCATCATTAGCGTTGCCTTTCAACAGCTTGTTCGTTCGTACTGCTCGACCAGGGTAGGCCAGGGCACAGCGCATTGATTTAGTCAACTGTTGCTGCTGCGCTCGACCAGGGTAGGCCAGGGCACAGCGCATTGATTGAATCAACTGTTGCTGCTGCGCTCGACCAGGGTAGGCCAGGGCACAGCGCATTGATTTAGTCAACTGTTGCTGCTGCGCTCGACCAGGGTAGGCCAGGGCACAGCGCATTGATTTAGTCAACTGTTGCAGCCTCGCTCGACCAGGGTAGGCCAGGGCACAGCGCATTGATTTAATCAACTGTTGCTGCTGCGCTCGACCAGGGTAGGCCAGGGCACAGCGCATTGATTTAGTCAACTGTTGCTGCCTTGCTCGACCAGGGTAGGCCAGGGCACAGCGCATTGATTTAGTCAACTGTTGCTGCCTCGCTCGACCAGGGTAGGCCAGGGCACAGCGCATTGATTTAGTCAACTGTTGCTGCCCCGCTCGACCAGGGTAGGCCAGGGCACAGCGCATTGATTTAGTCAACTGTTGCTGCCCCGCTCGACCAGGGTAGGCCAGGGCACAGCGCATTGATTTAGTCAACTGTTGCAGCCTCGCTCGACCAGGGTAGGCCAGGGCACAGCGCATTGATTTAATCAACTGTTGCTGCTGCGCTCGACCAGGGTAGGCCAGGGCACAGCGCATTGATTTAGTCAACTGTTGCTGCCTTGCTCGACCAGGGTAGGCCAGGGCACAGCGCATTGATTTAGTCAACTGTTGCTGCCTCGCTCGACCAGGGTAGGCCAGGGCACAGCGCATTGATTTAGTCAACTGTTGCTGCCCCGCTCGACCAGGGTAGGCCAGGGCACAGCGCATTGATTTAGTCAACTGTTGCTGCCCCGCTCGACCAGGGTAGGCCAGGGCACAGCGCATTGATTTAGTCAACTGTTGCTGCCTCGCTCGACCAGGGTAGGCCAGGGCACAGCGCATTGATTTAGTCAACTGTTGCTGCCTCGCTCGACCAGGGTAGGCCAGGGCACAGCGCATTGATTTAGTCAACTGTTGCTGCTGCGCTCGACCAGGGTAGGCCAGGGCACAGCGCATTGATTTAGTCAACTGTTGCTGCCTCGCTCGACCAGGGTAGGCCAGGGCACAGCGCATTGATTTAGTCAACTGTTGCTGCTGCGCTCGACCGGGGTAGGCCAGGGCACAGCGCATTGATTTAGTCAACTGTTGCTGCCTCGCTCGACCAGGGTAGGCCAGGGCACAGCGCATTGATTTAGTCAACTGTTGCTGCCCCGCTCGACCAGGGTAGGCCAGGGCACAGCGCATTGATTTAGTCAACTGTTGCTGCCCCGCTCGACCAGGGTAGGCCAGGGCACAGCGCATTGATTTAGTCAACTGTTGCTGCTGCGCTCGACCAGGGTAGGCCAGGGCACAGCGCATTGATTTAGTCAACTGTTGCTGCTGCGCTCGACCAGGGTAGGCCAGGGCACAGCGCATTGATTGAATCAACTGTTGCTGCTGCGCTCGACCAGGGTAGGCCAGGGTACAGAGCATTGATTTAGTCAACTGTTGCTGCTGCGCTCGACGACGGACGGGCCGAAAAACCTTTCACGTTTCTAAACGGATCATGGGTCGGGTTTACGTTCACGTGAATCGGAAGAGTATAATGTGATTGATGGAAGGAATCTGAAAGTTGGTTGAAAGTGTTTATTTTTTTTTGGGGGGGGGGGGGGGGGGGGAATAGAGGTGTACAAATAGATTTTGTGTTAATCAAGGTTCGATGTTTGCGGTACGTTAAAACTGATTTTCGAAGGACGAGATTAAATACATGCAATTTAGGCCTACAAGGAAGCAATATTTTATTTCATACATTTCATTAATTTATTTAATATTTTATAAGAATATTTGCTAAAATATTTTATTTTGTTCGGTGTTTTTATTATTGTTTCGTTGTATATTGTGTAGTTGTATTTATTTGCCTCCTTTGACTATCAGTTATATAAATGACTAGGATATACATTTAATAAATAAAAATATAAAAACACATTTAATGACTTCTTAGCAGTCTGTTATAGAACTGATTTCCAAAGGAGGCAGCACTGCAACATGTAACATATATATATACGTTAAATGATAATAAAAATCTAAAAACAAATCATTCTTTCTGTGCGTTAATTTTCAAGCATCAAAGTGACTCTCTGGCTTTGGATACTAACGATTGAAATAATTTGTGAATACAAATCTTCGATAGCATTCTCAACCAGTACAAAACAATACCAGTATTTGAGAAGTATTAAATAATTGTAGTGTAAAGAGTGTAGCCATGCATACAATGGATGAAGCACGAATGCACATCTATAAAGTTCAACGGAATCACAAAACAACACATCTTAACAATTTCATCAAACCATGACCTTTAGACAACCAAGGTGTTACTTCCCTCCTATAAACCCCTCGATTGTATCGTCCACGAACACTAAAACGTGTATTCACTGATAACGTCTCGAATAAGCAGCAAATTTCACGGCAATCTTTAGATCACACCACCGGCACCAGGGGTCACGTCGAACCGTACGGGGGTCACGAGACTATAAACACGGGGCATATAATGAAGCCTCGTAACTCTCGCCGCCTTGTTGAAGAAACTGCGAAAGTTCGGCCACGATTGAAAGTGACTGACCATTAGCTGAGCCATCACCATCCGTTATAAACGTACCTACGTAAATATCGTGCGTTGGTGCAACCTTTCAATCATTGTTTTATAGGATCCCACAGGAGAGATAATGGTTACTCCGAAACATCTCTGTTTTTCGCTGTTATCCGCAGGTCAAACAGAACAATAATAAAAATTCTAAATATTGTTATTCTTGAAATGCACTAATAGACCATTTCAAAAATTATCTAAATCCACATTATCTTGTCTGCCCACTGTCCGCAATCCCGAGTGGACTGTCTCAAAATATTCACTGTACGAAAGCTACACATATAAACTCTCTTTAGACTCTTAGTATAGATAACTACTAGACTTGAGATGTTCTTAGTTTGACGTCCCCTCCATCGCTATGTGACCACCCCTTACCCCCGTGACAACCCGACAATCAAATCATCTTTATTCATTGCATTTAATATTATTTATAATGTTATATTTTTTTATGCTGGGCGGTGGTCACATAACGAGGGGTGGAGCTGTGAACTATGTCTGCACTCGTCCAGTGATCTCACGCGCTGAATGACGCAGACGAGACTAACATCCCGTTTTCTCTGTTGTATTTAATATTAGCCGCCACCTTATGCAACTCGGATGTTTTAGGTTTGCATTTGCTCAATCAGATAGTCAGCATAGGCGTGTGCAGAGGTTGATCAATGGGAGGGGGGGGGGGGGCACAATAAATTCCCGACCAAAGTAATTCCCGGCGGCGCGAGTGGGGGAATGCCCCCCACAAAAAAGCGTCGCAGGTGATTTTTCAAAACACACGTTTTTAATGTGTTTTATAAGCTTATTAGGAGGAGTACAGGTTGTCTGTTGAATGGGTTAATTTTATCAGTGATACCATTGTTACAAAGTGATGGAAGTGGTCAGTCACAAAGCCAAAATCTTGGCGGTAAGGCAACAGGTGATGTTGAGGCCTTGTTGAAACAGCTCATTCCAACGTCAATCCAATCTAGGACTTCAGATAAGATTAGAACCATTATATTGTCACACGTCAGCATTTGTGTCCCTGGACTTATTCTTTCCCAGGCTAAACGGGCATAGCACTTGGAGAAACAGTAAAAGTTTGAGGAATATTTTCTACTGTGTTGCGACGTGAGTAAGACGCTACTAAATACGATTTTCCAATCTAATGCCTCATTCTGCTAAAAACTAACCACACCTATCCTAATGGAGGGACAACTGCCCTCCTTTGCAACCCCCCCCTCCCTCCTCCACCCTCCTGCGCACGCCTATGATAGTCATTGACGTGGTGTATTGTACATTTACAGATTTTAGCAAATATGAGCCTCTAGGTCACAAAAAACATGTGGGATGTTTCGTTCGTCAGAATATTTTGAATTAATTTCGGTTTTCATCATTATGCTTTTATTTTGCCATCTCTCGTCTATTGCTTTTTCATTTACATTTCCATGTTTGAATAATTAATTGATTGATTTGGATTTAAATTATATGAAACAATGTTCACAATATATTTAAGTAAATACTAAATTCCGAACGAATATTAAAGTTAATAAATCTATTATATATCAATTATTACTAATTAATTTATTTAATAATAATAATAAGCTGAATCTGAAAAAGCTCTTTATTTATTTCTTTGGCCGACTGCTTCTCATTTATGCGTACAATTCCATTCCAACACGTACAAATATTCGAACCTAACTTTGTATATAATATTTTCCTCCTCACAAACCAATGATACTCCTTAGTAGTCCTTCGTGTTTCAAAATCTGTCCGACCAAACGATCCCTCCGTTTTATACCATCTCACAACCATCTTTCGTCGTTTACACTTTTAAGTACTTCCTCATTGGTCACTCTTTCTAACAAAGAGAACTTCAACATCTTCTAGTCACACCACAGCTGGAAGGTCTGGACTTGGGAAAACATTTGCCTAACGTAACACTGCCTGTTAGTGTTAAGGCGAGTAAAAGGCCGACGTTGTAGGTATATGATCTAAATGTCCAGTAAGACGTAAAATAACAACAAATAAGTAATAAACACATACGAAACCACTCGTATAGCTCGTCCACTTCGTCCACTCTCGCAGATTATGCTTCGCAAGAAAAAAAACCCTCCTCTACATTGCATGCAAACCTTGACACGGGCGCGACAAAGTGCTCAGCATACCCCGATGACAGTGACGTGTCGTGACGTACTGTGACGTGCCGTGACGTACTGTGACGTGCCGTGACGTACTGTGACGTGCCGGCCTATACTAGTGTGCTAATACCTTGACACGGGCGCGACAAAGTGCTCAGCATACCCCGATGACAGTGACGTGTCGTGACGTACTGTGACGTGCCGTGACGTACAGTGACGTGCCGTGACGTACTGTGACGTGTCGGCCTATACTAGTGTGCTAATACCTTGACACGGGCGCGACAAAGTGTTCAGCATACTCCGATGACAGTGACGTGCCGTGACGTACTGTGACGTGCCGTGACGTACTGTGACGTGCCGTGACGTACTGTGACGTGCCGTGACGTACTGTGACGTGTCGGCCTATACTAGTGTGCTACCACCTTGACACGGGCGCGACAAAGTGCTCAGCATACCCCGATGACAGTGACGTGTCGTGACGTACTGTGACGTGCCGTGACGTACAGTGACGTGCCGTGACATACTGTGACGTGTCGGCCTATACTAGTGTGCTGCCACCTTGACACGGGCGCGACAAAGTGTTCAGCATACTCCGATGACAGTGACGTGCCGTGACGTACTGTGACGTGCCGTGACGTACTGTGACGTGTCGGCCTATACTAGTGTGCTGCCACCTTGACACGGGCGCGACAAAGTGTTCAGCATACTCCGATGACAGTGACGTGCCGTGACGTACTGTGACGTGCCGTGACGTACTGTGACGTGTCGACCTATACTAGTGTGCTGCCACCTTGACACGGGCGCGACAAAGTGTTCAGCATACTCCGATGACAGTGACGTGCCGTGACGTACTGTGACGTGCCGTGACGTACTGTGACGTGCCGTGACGTACTGTGACGTGCCGTGACGTACTGTGACGTGCCGGCCTATACTAGTGTGCTGCCACCTTGACACGGGCGCGACAAAGTGCTCAGCATACTCCGATGACAGTGACGTGCCGTGACGTACTGTGACGTGCCGGCCTATACTAGTGTGCTGCCACCTTGACACGGGCGCGACAAAGTGCTCAGCATACTCCGATGACAGTGACGTGCCGTGACGTACTGTGACGTGTCGGCCTATACTAGTGTGCTGCCACCTTGACACGGGCGCGACAAAGTGTTCAGCATACTCCGATGACAGTGACGTGCCGTGACGTACTGTGACGTGTCGGCCTATACTAGTGTGCTGCCACCTTGACACGGGCGCGACAAAGTGCTCAGCTTACCCCGATGACAGTGACGTGTCGTGACGTACAGTGCTGTGACGTACTGTGACGTGCCGTGACGTACTGTGACGTGCTGTGACGTACTGTGACGTGTCGGCCTATACTAGTGTGCTGCCACCTTGACACGGGCGCGACAAAGTGTTCAGCATACTCCGATGACAGTGACGTGCCGTGACGTACTGTGACGTGCCGTGACGTACTGTGACGTGTCGGCCTATACTAGTGTGCTGCCACCTTGACACGGGCGCGACAAAGTGCTCAGCATACTCCGATGACAGTGACGAGCCGTGACGTACTGTGACGTGCCGTGACGTACTGTGACGTGCCGGCCTACACTAGTGTGCTAATACCTTGACACGGGCGCGACAAAGTGCTCAGCTTACCCCGATGACAGTGACGTGTCGTGACGTACAGTGACGTGCTGTGACGTACTGTGACGTGCCGTGACGTACTGTGACGTGCTGTGACGTACTGTGACGTGTCGGCCTATACTAGTGTGCTGCCACCTTGACACGGGCGCGACAAAGTGTTCAGCATACTCCGATGACAGTGACGTGCCGTGACGTACTGTGACGTGCCGTGACGTACTGTGACGTGTCGGCCTATACTAGTGTGCTGCCACCTTGACACGGGCGCGACAAAGTGCTCAGCATACTCCGATGACAGTGACGTGCCGTGACGTACTGTGACGTGCCGAAACGTACTGTGACGTGCCGGCCTATACTAGTGTGCTGCCACCTTGACACGGGCGCGACAAAGTGCTCAGCATACTCCGATGACAGTGACGAGCCGTGACGTACTGTGACGTGCCGAAACGTACTGTGACGTGCCGGCCTACACTAGTGTGCTGCCACCTTGACACGGGCGCGACAAAGTGTTCAGCTTACCCCGATGACAGTGACGTGTCGTGACGTACAGTGACGTGCCGTGACGTACTGTGACGTGCCGGCCTATACTAGTGTGCTAATACCTTGACACGGGCGCGACAAAGTGCTCAGCATACTCCGATGACAGTGACGTGCCGTGACGTACAGTGACGTGCCGTGACGTACTGTGACGTGCCGGCCTATACTAGTGTGCTAATACCTTGACACGGGCGCGACAAAGTGCTCAGCATACTCCGATGACAGTGACATGTCGTGACGTACTGTGACGTGCCGTGACGTACTGTGACGTGCCGGCCTATACTAGTGTGCTAATACCTTGACACGGGCGCGACAAAGTGCTCAGCATACTCCGATGACAGTGACGTGCCGTGACGTACAGTGACGTGTCGGCCTATACTAGTGTGCTGCCACCTTGACACGGGCGCGACAAAGTGCTCAGCATACTCCGATGACAGTGACGTGCCGTGACGTACTGTGACGTGCCGGCCTATACTAGTGTGCTAATACCTTGACACGGGCGCGACAAAGTGCTCAGCATACTCCGATGACAGTGACGTGCCGTGACGTACTGTGACGTGCCGTGACGTACTGTGACGTGTCGGCCTATACTAGTGTGCTGCCACCTTGACACGGGCGCGACAAAGTGCTCAGCATACCCCGATGACAGTGACGTGTCGTGACGTACTGTGATGTGCCGTGACGTACTGTGACGTGCCGGCCTATACTAGTTGTGCTAATACCTTGACACGGGGCGCGACAAAGTGCTCAGCATACCCCGATGACAGTGGACGTGTCGTGACGTACTGTGACGTGCCGTGACGTACTGTGACGTGTCGGCCTATACTAGTGTGCTGCCACCTTGACACGGGCGCGACAAAGTGTTCAGCATACTCCGATGACAGTGACATGTCGTGACGTACTGTGACGTGCCGTGACGTACTGTGACGTGCCGGCCTATACTAGTGTGCTAATACCTTGACACGGGCGCGACAAAGTGCTCAGCATACTCCGATGACAGTGACGTGCCGTGACGTACAGTGACGTGCCGTGACGTACAGTGACGTGCCGTGACGTACAGTGACGTGCCGTGACGTACTGTGACGTGCCGGCCTATACTAGTGTGCTAATACCTTGACACGGGCGCGACAAAGTGTTCAGCATACCCCGATGACAGTGACGTGTCGTGACGTACTGTGACGTGCCGTGACGTACTGTGACGTGCCGGCCTATACTAGTGTGCAGCTTGACACGGGCGCGACAAAGTGTTCAGCATACCCCGATGACAGTGACGTGCCATGACGTACTGTGACGTGCCGTGGACGTACTGTGACGTGCCGGCCTATACTAGTGTGCAGCTTGACACGGGCGCGACAAAGTGTTCAGCATACTCCGATGACAGTGACGTGTCGCGGAAATCAACGCCCTTACGACTCGGTCACCGCGAGTGAGCACTCAACGATAAGTGGGGGGAGGGGGGGGGGGGAGGGGGGAGAAAATGAAGACGTAGCAAATAAATTACGGGTTATGCTCGAATGTTTCAGAAAGTGGGCGAGATAGATTTGAGTGAAGCGGGTGATTTACGTTTTTTTCGTTTATTTAACGTGGCGATGGATGGGCGGGGGACGACACAGGAGTAGATTGGATGCAAAAATATTAGAATATTTAAAACGGTCGGGTTTCTTGAATATCGTTTGAAGTTATGTCAATGAAAGATAGATAGAACTAACACAAAAATAAAGAAATCTTAAGTTTTTTTAACGGGTACTGCCCTCAATATCGCATGTAATTTAAATTATCTTGCACGAAGTTCTATATCATCTTAAATATGGCATTATGTGCATCTGAAATAAAATATTGTATATTCATACAATAACTATTTTAGAAACGTATTTTTAAGCGAGAAATTTAGTTGTAAACTTTTCGTCTATTGTTTTGAAACACAAAACATGGGTAGGCTTATATTTGTTATACGAAACAACTCTCGCACAAAAAGTAATCTAATGTTTACAAATTTAATTTGTATAAAATAATGAAGAAATGCAGTGAAATGCATTGAAAAGGAAGGCTTAAGAAATGCATAAATACAAATTTAATGTTGGCCAATATCAGATGGTGAGTAGTTTTTTAATGGAGTATTAGAGAAAAGTATGAATTGTAAAAGATCAGCTATGAGCAGATTTATATATGTTCATCAAGCGTTTGTTTTGGGGAATATGTATGATTATACTTCATTCCTCCATGCATGGCCGTGAAGGTACCATTGTTCTTATTGCTGACACTATGATATGTTGCATAGAAGCGTTGTAGTTAGGGTCCTTATCGGACGATGACCTATCTCTCATAATGAGTACCGACGTCTAGTGATAATGAACGTGATCAGAAACACACAAAACCTATCAAAAGTTTTTCACCTGTGCATTAACACTGATATCCCTACAGTAGTCATTAGTTTCAGTTAGTGCTAATTCCACGGCCCACAATGACATTATAGGGAAACGTACATGAAATGGACTAACCGTGTTTTGTTAGTATGTAGAGCAAAGTATATTAAACTCTCGTATTTTTCCTAACGTTCTCCAAATGCATGTACACTATTGTTGATCACGTGTTTTCGATTGAGACAGGCAGCGAGGGGGAGGGGGGATGCCCAACTAACCATGAAGTTTACTCGAAACGAAAATTGTATTTTTAACGCGACCCACATTAACGCAATGTGATGATATTAAAATTTGGCTTAAATCTAGTTTGTGATTTGAGAGAAGCTTTATTAATTTAAAATTAAGAGCCTGCAAGAGTCAGAGTTCGAAAAGTATTAGAATTTAAGGCTTTCTGTTCATACCTTTAAAACAACTCGAAAAATTGCAATTAGGCGTAAATACCTGCTAGGTATATCATCAAGGTCAAGAGATAACGGAATAACTAGATGCAAAATTAATTATGGTTGAATTTAATCCGATAATACAATAATATCACATTTATCGGATTTAATCATAACGTACTCGATATACTTGTGTGGTTACCTGTGACCCTGATAATATGTAGCAGGGGGTATTGAACCAGAATTTCGATTTTAAAAGTTGTTTTTTAAATAAACAGACAGTAAACCTTAAATTCTCACACGTTTTGAACTCCTGTAGGCTCTTAGCTTTTGTATAAATATATAAATTAAATACCTACTCATCAAAAATGTATACATTTATTAAAAAGTTAACTTTATAATTGAGCAT